>JAGVSQ010001409.1:0-29524 GCA_022683975.1 Rhyacophila evoluta | reverse complement strand
AATTTAGAATTTAAAATCAATTTTCATCAAGCACCATCAGTCAAAAATATTGATTAATAATATCTAACTTTGATTTTCTAAAAAAGTTGCAAAATACGGTTCACAGTAACGTTACTATTCTGGAGCTTTTGAGATATATTTTTTTTATGTAATTGTTTATTCTAAATTTCCCAGTGCATCATACATACTTAATCTATACTTAACTTGATTTGGACAAAAACGAGACTTACCTACTTATATCCGGTTGTTACATAGGTGTAACTACATATTTGTCACAGACAAAAAACAATTTTGATCGTTGGTTGTTAATATTTTTCGTATCCATTAAAATGATTAATAGACAGTCAGTCATCAAATATACGAGTATATACGCACTTATATGATATTTGTTCCGCCAAATCTGTTTACTCGGTGTAATTTTTATGAGTACATGGATTCAGTGCTTGAATATAAGAAAATGTATCGTAGTCTCAGTTTATGTTTATTACACAGTCTAGGTTAAATTACAAGGTAACATGTTTTTTTATTCACACTGCCATAATATCGTATACATATTTTAGTTTGAATTTGATAAAAAAAACGAAATTAATACTATACTTGTAAACATTTATATAACCATGGTATTTTTGAAGAATTTAGTCCAATATCTTTCATGTTCATTGACGAAATGTTTGATTTAAAAAGACAGAACTTTTCATTACAAGAATTGTTCATAGAATTTAAAAAATACAGTATCAACATGAAGTTCAACAAGAAAGCGTGTCTGTTAACAATCACAAGAATATTGCATTAAACTAGGTAAATAAATATATTTGAATGTGTTTTCCTCTTTGTAGACATTTTTTGGATCTCTGATTTTTCCGACCTCAAAGCTTTTCAAACCCGCATACATAGACTGGATTTGTAGAGAGTTTTTTTTGTAATGTAGGCATGCTCAATCTTTTCTCCTTGGAGCAAATATTTATGATTCCTACGTCACGTGAGTTGAAGCATAAGACACTTCATGGTAAATAACAAAGTAAATAGGTCTCAAAACAAAAATTTATTTAAGTATTTATTAATTTAGTCTGATTTTTCGATGAACTCTTAATCTACTCTTAATTTTTCATTAAGGTGAGAATCAGTAATCCAATTACTGCATATGTTTGCATATTACATTTTCAATAAATTCGCCTGAATTACGTATAAATATACTCCTTCTTGCTGATCAACCAGTTGTTTTCAAAGCTAACGGTTCAAAAGTAAATATTACCAAATATTAAAAAAAAATATTCTGATAATACTGCTTAGTCCGCACATAAAAGCTCAACGGGTTGTATGCGCTCGTGCGCCACACGTTTAGGATGTCTGCTATACATACACGTAAACTACATATAAACTCTAAATTTTGCTGTTTTTTTGACGTAATATGGGAATATGACTAACTATTCATAAATAAATATTTTTATGACTCATATGCACACAAATATGTGCGCATATGTATTCTCCAGTAGCGAAGAGACTAGCGTGCGCACCTAGGATGAATAGGAGGATGCGGGTTTGTTTGCCACATCTGCTGGATTTAAAAAATCTAAAAATGCAGGATTGGTTGCCCTTTAGGTTGTGTAATAGTACATCAAGAAATTTTCGTAAAACATTGTGGAGATCCATATGTTCCACTTTCGGAACAAAAATGGCTTAAAAATGTGCCTAAAAATAATTCTTTTGTACTATATATTTAGGGTTGAGTAGATAAAACAAAATCCGGTTAAAGTTTGTGAAATAAATATAAATACAAAAAATCATAAACAACTGAATAAAGTTCTGTTTTTACAATGTTTTATTATATTCATATCGAATATAATTAAAATATAAATATGTTTGTAAAAAGTGTATAAAAAAAGGAATAATGTACTTACATTGATTTCTTATCACATAAAAAGAAACTTAAAAGCTTATCTATACATCATGGTGATCAATAAAAGAGCTTTTACTGAACTATGTAATTTCTAAACGTTTCAAAACCTTCATGTCATCGGTGAGTACAAAATGTTACGACCACCGATGTGCTCACGAAGTTGTAAACCACGAATATTCATGATGACATTTGAGTGTTCACCTTCCAATGAAATAATATATTTCATAATTTACGCCCCTAGTTAGTACGAAGAAATATTCATTCAAAAAAATGCCATAATTAGCGGTGTATCGTGACGATGTGTATCAAACACTGCGCTCGCACGCACCTACTTTTGTTGACATGCTATTTTATTTTGATCGATCCGAGAATTAGAAACAAAAAAGCCTCAAGGCCCGTTTGTAGGGGCGATGTCTCACGCACGGGGGCGACGGGATTTTCGGCCACTACTGTTTTCGCAAATATTTTTTTTTGTTCAACTATCCCCCACCCCAACCCACTATTTTCATCTCAGACGAATTGCTTCGCATGAACGCTCAACAGATGTCGCTAGTTATGTAACTACGTGTTCTAATGCTAGTACGGCACTCACATTTTTTTAATACCAAAATACCACACTTCATATTGTTCCTCTCTTTCTTTTGTATGGAAATTAATTAAACGTATTTTACTATGACAGTAAAATGTCTGCCATATGTGTAACATATAGGAGCAATTTAAAAAAAATATGAGGCTGGTAAAAAACCTTGTTTGCCAATGAATGAATATAATATGAAGTAAAAAGATGTTTGCAAAAAAATCTATCGTCATCTGCCGTTAATATAATTAAGAACATGAAAACTTTTATGGCAACACTTAGTTTTACGGTATTTTTAATCGGTTAATTATATAAACCTGTTAACACCTGGGGTGCGGGAAACGGCAAATGCCGTTTATAGCGGACTGTGGGTTGAAGTCGGGACCCGGCAAATGCCGTTTTTTGCGGACGGTTGGCTGTTTGCGAGAAACAGCATATCACTAAGTTTGGTTAAAATTATAAAATAAAATAAAATTATTATAATCTTGCAACTGTGGCTCTGCTCAAATCGCGTAATTAACTTTTACTGCTAAAACGAAGAACAACAAGTCATACTTGATTCTACAAAGTATGATTCAAGGAAACGTTTCTTAGAAGAGCCGATTGTTATCCAATCGTCACAATTATTAGCATAACAAATGCAAGTCAGTTTTTTTCCCATATTTTTTGGAAATAATTATATTCAACTTGCGCCGAAATCGCTCAGGGTGCCACCATATATCCGGCCCCGATTTTGTATCATTTATACATATTATAAATATCTGTAAATTTTATATAGTACAGAGTTCGTTGTGGTGACCTCAGATTTTGAACAGTTTATAATCACTTATCCACTCGACCAAAGTGGCCGACAGGTGAGTTAGATAGTTAATTATTAATAAATGCTTTAGCTGGAGAGAATATCTTATAATAAAGGACTTCTGAAATTGATAATATTATAGTTTGTGTAAAGATATACGTAATGTTTATATAGGAGAAACGATAAATGTTAATCGTGATATTCCCTTTCATAGAATTTGATAGTCTATATATATCTCTTCGATAACATTGCCCAAAATCCTTTTGCGTAAGTTGTATGATTATGAATATCGTTATCATTTTACGTCTTACAGGCATAACTAAACTCACTAACTATTATTATTATATTAGATGTTTCAAGCCTATTGCTAGAGACAAATAATTTCTCTTCATATTTGATATAAATAATATAATTAATTTATTTTATATCGGCTGTAGAGAAGAAAAACGATGTAAGCCGCAGTTTTTTCAAAATACATAGCTTGTTACGATAATCGCAATGTATACAACTTAATACACGTTCTAATATAAAGGTGTACGCTGCAAATGCTTAATAAGTATTTAACTCTAGTTTTTTTAAATTGAAAAAAGGGATGGCCTGTGAAATTTGCGACCAGGAATACGTTCCACCATATCAATAACGAATTGAATTAATTTCGGATGAGGTAAATATAATATCAGTTTTAGTCATAATGGACTTCAAGCTTGAATATATTTTGAATCAAAATCAATAGATATACTTGTTATGCCTCCTGTAGTTACGTCCCTTTTCATTTCTACAGTTGATATGTTATAAGGCATTAAATTTGATGTTGGAATTATTCTCCTAAATTAATAATTAGATTAAAAATAATAGTATATTGTTTGGTGAATTGAAATATTCTGTTCGTATCACCAAATTTCAATAAAGCATGTCTTTCAAATAATTTAATTTTAAGTGATAATGAGACAAGTTTATTATTAAACCAATTATAGTACACTAAATGTTCATACATAAAATATTTTCTCGATAAGATAAGATTTTAAATGTAGGAAAAATACTTTGTCAACAATTCAAAATAACATTTTCACAATATTATTACGCGAAACAAATTTGATCAGAACAATGTATTGGAAAAACAATACGTATTTTACGTAATGTGATACTATGTCAATAATACAAATCTTACGTTATTTAGTTCATCAACCTTTCATATATATATATATATATATAGCTCAGGATTTGAGTTAGTTCATTCACCTAAAATAATTAGGAATTTTGTTAATACATATAAGCTAATGATTTTCTTTTAATTACGAGAAATTTAACACTAGGAAATCCAGATATAGAAATCGAGGAAGTAAGTCATATTAGTTAAATAATCATCATCATCAAAACGGACAAGAGCTTTTTGTAAATCGTTCTACACTTTTAATTATATGCATTCCAAATGAAAGTTAAATTATTTATTGTTCAGAATACTTTCAGAAGTTTCGTACCTCATATATATAACTGAATTACTAGGCTTATTAAAATAAGTTGTGTTTTGTCTTCGAGGTAGCTTTTTATTTGTACTTGATTTTCTGACCAAAGCTCGTCATGTACAACATAACCCTATTTAAACTGCTGTAGAATATAATTGAATTTATTTGGTATATTAAATACATCTTGACATATGTAGAATTATAAACAATTTTCAAATGAGTAATAAATGAATTGAAACAACATAAATTATGGTTATTGTATAAAATCTTTTTAAGAGACTAATAATCTGAAAAATTGTCAACGCATAACTTTTATTTATACCCTATAAAGTCTAGATAATACAATATTATTGCAAAGGTCTAGACAAGGTATAATAATATATTACGGTCAGCAAATCAACCCCGTCTACTTCTCTAATGAGATAGAATGATATTATTCCCTGAGATCTCGTTAAATTTGATATTCTCTGAGGTCATTTTTAAATGCCCCTCAATAAAAAAAAATTCTGAATAGTAAGTTATACCTTTGAACCATAACGGGTCCGTTTATTTAGAATAATATTATCGTTAATTTTTTTTTCAAAAAGCTTCTCTTTGCTAAAATTTTAAGCTTTATAGGTTGTTGTTTAAATGTATTCAATCGAAGCTTTAAAAAACTGTCCCCATTTTATGACTAAGTTTAGTCATTTAAATAACTCTAGAATGTTTTTATTTTGATATTTATTACAACGTAAAATTATGTCTTAAATCTCATAAATCAATCATCTGATAATTCAAGGTCGAATAATAGGGCACGGTCAGAGTTATTATTATGCATTTTATATGTTTAATAATACATCAATAGCGATGAGTAAATAGCAGAAATAAATCTTACAAAATGATCAAAAATGAATTATGTAAAATTTAGGAACGATTTCAAAGTTAAAATTGGAAAACTTGCTTTGGACTTTTTCTATCAATATTCTTTTTACTCGTTAATATTGCTGTACTTATTTTCAAGTAAATTTTTTAGTTAAAACTTTGTAAAAATAACTGATTGTAAAACAATACCTCATATAATTATAATACAATATTAGTTTATAAAATTCATTATGAAAATACCTTCACCAAAATACAATAAATTGTTTCTTCGAAAGCTGAGAGGTTGAAAATGTAGGACTGGATGCCCATTGGGTTAAGCAACTGCCTGACAACCAAACCTCGTGAAAAATAATCTGCCAACACTCTCTTCCGCACTTCGCGGAAATCCATGTGTAATTCATTTTTGAAACGGACATATTCATCTATAGATCCATATGCTCCACTTTCGGAACAAACATGAGTGTGAAATGAATGCGAAATAAAATCACGGAATGTGAAAAAAAATATTATGGTGAAGTATAACAAATGGAATTTGGTTTAATAGTATTGACTAAAGAGAGCTTTTTGATGTTCTCTGAAAGTTGTGTTGTGTGCTTTACAAGGTTTTGTTTTTATCATTGAATTTTTTATTTTATAAATTTATTATGGCACATAAAGCATAAAAAGTGTGTATATTTAAAATTTATTGGCTTAGAAATATTTCGTAGAACTGAAAAAAGATTATATTAAAATTGAGCGTTATTAATATCATGGATGAATTCAAAAATATTTAAAGTATTTTTTCACAAAGCGATTTTTCCGGCGCGTTTTCGTTTTCGTATTCTATATTCAAAAAGTTGTCGAGGAAAGTGTTGCCAAAAAGAAACTTTGTTATTAAAATCAATGCTCGGGAAACGGGACGGTTGAGCCGGCCAACATCGTATAGGCAGGATGTAAGTGGATTATAGTGACGCAACACCAAATATTGGTATAATGAAGACGCATGGGCGTAAGGAAGGCTCGGTTAACAAAATAAAATAAAGGACATAGGATATAATATAGCTTGGGAGGAATGATATAGCAAGAAACAATCCTAAATAAGTTTATCTACTTATACACTTCTTTAATTTAGAAGTTAACTTAGGAAAATGTATTTTAAATGAAAATAAAACACCTTCTAAATATTAACTAAAACTTTTCTATCCAAGTTGTTTTAATGTATGGTATTATTTATCATGTAATTAGGCCAAGTTAGTAAGGGCTCAGTTTTGAATCGCGCGGCATTGGAAGTTATATAGAATCAAGATGTTTTTTTTAGAGAGTTAAATGCAGGATATGTACAAGGATTTAAATGATTCGCTATGAATAAAGTTTCGTAGATTTAAAAAATATTTAAAAATTCAAAAATAGAGGGCTGCATTCCTAATATGTTGGGTAATTGCCTGAAAAAACTGCTTTAAAAAACTATTTGTTACATTTTGTGGAAAATGCTTTTTTTTATACCATGTTCATTCCCAAATTGAAGCATATGGATTAACATACTGTGAAGATATACAGTATAGTGGAGACTATGAATCTCCTTAATCTGAAGATGTTTTGACAGATTATTTTTCACGAAATTTGTTTGTCAGACAATAGCTCAACCCAATGGGTATCCAGTTCTGCGTTTTTGGATTTATTTTAATCCGACAGATGGAGAATCGTGCCCGCATTACTTGGATCGCTAGGCGTGCATACTAACCTCTACGCCACCAAATAGACTTAATGCTAGAAGGAAAAATGCTAGAGGGGCATAGTTAAATAACCAAAGGCTTATGAACTGTATTGCAAAATATTTTTTTTTATAAATTAATTTCTACAGGAAATTAGAAGTGATAAGAATCATTAATAAAACAAACTACATAGTGCAAATTACTTAAATTAAATCAAATAAAATTGACACCACTAATTATATTCTAATTCTAACGTGCTTAAAATTGATTTATTAAATTTTATTTTTATGCGTTTAATACTCCGGATACAAATACAACGTAAGAAAACTTATCTTTATAAATTTTGTATTACATATAATGAAACGCGCAATAATAACGATAGAACTGAGTTTACGGCTAGACACCAAATTTTTTTCACTACACTGGTCTATAAATCAATAACACACGTTTAATATTTTTTACATTGAAACCTCCCAAAAAAACATTGTGGTACGATTGTATGTACAGATAATTTTTCATGTCTACGTGTTTTTCCCCAGATCGTACCTTTTTTGTGACTATTTTCATCTTTGGTCAAGATTTAAAAAGAAATATTCTGTAACGACACATGTAAAAAATAAAGTAAACTTTGTTTAGTGTGACAGTCGAGTATTTTATGAAAAGAATACGAATTGATTCATGCAAAAAAAACCTTTCTTTAAATTGCACACCAAGTTTTTGATAATCACAATATATGTTACTTTTTCTGGTTCAAATATTTTATGTGATTACTATTTAAATTATTATTTTTTTTGGCTTAGCAAAGCATTCTTTAACTTATATACCGGCGGACCAGTAAAAATATGATAAATATAATGCAGAAAAACTGTTTTGTGGTTTGGTTTTTAAATCTAATAGTGGGAAACGAAAATTTTAAAGTAAAATACATTGAAATTGAAAAAAAAATGTTTATATATGTATCAAATAGACTATAGAACATATGGATCTACACAGAGTGAATTTATCCGCTCTAAAATGGAGCATATGAATATTCACAATGTGAAGACGTCTTGAACGATTAGTTTTGACGGGAATTGTTTGTCAAAAAATTGCTAGGGGCGAACGCTACCAACTACCGTGGAGACAACGTTTATATAATAACATACTATACTAAGTTATTTTGATTTTTTTATAAAGCAATATTTATTGCAAAAGAAGTTAACAGAAAATCAATTGCTTTGTTTGATAATTGAGGCTCCAAGGTTGCTTCATAAAGACGAAGCGCTAGATTCAAATCCGTTCGGTTTCTTTAATTATTTTTTATCAGTGTTTCAGTCGGTAAAGTCTTAGACGAAAAAAGCTAATCTCGGAACAATAATCAAATTTCACATCTTTTTTTAATGGCAGAAAGTTTATAGGACGCCGACTATAAATTGAAAAACACTGGATTAGCAAACTTTTTTATCCAAATTTATCTAAATAAGTCATTGTATTGTTCTACAAATATATTGATCTATAAATATTATAATATTTATGGGTGAAGACATTACCTATTTATAAATATATATAATAATAATAATAAAATATGTTATTACATCTATAATTATTTATATTTTACTGAAAGCTCATATGCTCGATTACGTTTATTTATTTTTACGTGAAGAAATATTTTAGTTTGCAAAATTTGTTATCATGAGAATAACATCTGGAAGACTTTTCCGATCCCATACACACATTTACCAAAGGTAAACTATTGCTACGTTTAATTATTAAAAAGGTTGTTTTTCTAAACTCTTTGGAAAGTAAAGAAAACAACGATCAAATTTGCGGTAACATTGTTTGCTCTAAATATACATTCATACTTGAGATTTATCTAGCGTAAAAATATACTCCCACATAAAACTTTATCGACATTATGAAGTAAAGAAAATTCGTGATTTATTTTGCCAATTTTCTGTCAAGTTATCGATAAATTATATTTCAGGATATATTTTTAGAAAAAAAGTAATACTTTATAGAAACCGAAAAACCAATGATAATATTTTATTTATGGAACGGCAATCTTAAAAAACACGTATTATAATATTATGTAATTATCAATTGGTAATCATTTCTGATTTCAGCTGTAAATGTAAAAGCTTAAAGATTACATTTCACTGTATGCCAATACCTTTAAAATGTTTATTGCATTACCTCTCAACATATTGTAAATTGACAATAATTTTAAATAATATATAATACAATATGAAACGTCGATTGTTTTATCCATATATATTCATTCACTATATTACTTCCGATGAGACGATATTCAAATAAAGATGTTTTTTTAATTTGATTTATTAGGCTTCTTGTTTGGTGAAGGATACACGTATAAATAACATTAGTACTATTTTTTATTTAAATTTTGGTCGATATATATTAGCAAACCTAGTTTTACTGCTTAGTAATGACACGTTAGCTAAATAGTAGTCAAATTCTATTGGTCCAAAATTAAATAAAAGTATTTTGAGATGATCATATGAAGACAAAAAGCTTTTAAATATCTTTAATGATCAATCATACTCAACCACATTGCTCTCTTTCTTAGCTCACTTATAGTTTATAACTTTTTGTTTTACATTATTTTATTGAACACATAAAGCAAACATGTTTTGTACTATCTTATTTTAGCATTAATTTTAAATAATTTTAAATAATTTTAAACTGTATAAATACTTCATTAAGACGCTGATTGCTAATTAGAATATACATTTTTCGCGACCACATTGAAGATAAAGCATTGTGCTAATTATTACTGACTTAAAGATTGGTGCACGAACGAAAAAGGGAGTAAGAGGCATACATTTTTGATTTTGAAAAATAAGTGGGAAACGAATATCTAAAATTAACAGTTATCATTTCTGCATGACCTTGAGGAGTATATTTTCAGCATCGAATCAGGAGGTAAGAAGGGTGCGAAATTGTAGATAAGGGCGGTTGACAAAAATCGTCGGATACTGGTGAAAAATTTAAATTTCCTTAAGTATTTTTTTATCTCATATTGTAAGATAGCTTCTCACAAATGCATTAAGCTCTCGATCCTTAAATTTACAAAAAAGCTCGTTTTTGTTCGCATCCTATTATATCGTGGGGGATTTATTTTTTGGAAGCGATGCGTCATTGTGACCGAATCAACGCGATTTCGTTTTTTAATGAAGATTGATCCTCTTTGACGGTCATTCGAGTCGGCGACATTGTGGGACAGGGCCGTAGTTGAAAGTTTTTTGGCACTCCGTTTTAAAATGATCTTTTAAGTCCAGATTACTTACTTTATAAAAGATGTCAGTTGCTTGTTAACACTCATCGGTCAATGCCAAAACTATTATTTAAAGTTGACTGGATTTTATACAAGATTAATCCTGCAGCTTCTTAGAAAATATGAACTTTTTAAGCTCAGTAAAATGAATTATATTAATCACTGTTGGCATGAGTTATTCATATCGATTGTAGAAAGGAAAAAAATATGTAACCCACAAATAATAATAATTTAAACAAAACGTCTATTCAATGATTTTGAGCCAACATCAAAACATTACACAAGAGCAACCTTGAAGTGCATGAAGACTAAAACTGGTGCTTTATTTACTCATTATGATATAAAGTTGTTTAAGAAAAACCGATAAAATTTATTAGGTTGAAGTCCTTTTTCCCGCCTACAAATTTCACAAGCCACACTGATTCGCTATTTTCAGCTTACGTCAT
Organism: Rhyacophila evoluta; assembly: GCA_022683975.1. Classification (NCBI taxonomy): domain Eukaryota; kingdom Metazoa; phylum Arthropoda; class Insecta; order Trichoptera; family Rhyacophilidae; genus Rhyacophila; species Rhyacophila evoluta. The sequence continues at coordinate 18,516 of JAGVSQ010001409.1, read as the reverse complement.
TTTGATGTAACGTGTAATAAGTTGTGCAAATTCTTATTGTCGAATAAAAGCTATTTCAGAAAATTGAGGGTTACGTCCTTTTTTATTTCCACATTCGATATTTGAGTGATTATCGTACGTTATTTGGACCCAGTAATTTCAAATATAAATGTGGAATATTGGATGCCAGTGGATTGAGTGACTTCAAAAACAACAAACTGTCAAAGCAAGTTTTTTATACCGTGTTAGCTGTTGGTTGCTACCATACCATCTCCTACCAGTACTAAGAAAGCTTAGTCCCATATTTTAGTCTTTCTTAAAGTAGAGCATATAAATGTGCACACTGTGAGTATGTCCGCTTCGAAAATATATAGATCTCCGCAATGTAAAGACATCTATTGAAAGATTATGTTTCCAAAAGAATCGATTATCAGCTGTTTACTTAAGCCATTATTTATAGTCCTGCATCTTTGGATTTTTTTAGATTCAACAACTGTGGAAATTGCGATCTCCAGCTTCAAAGCGCTCACGCTAACCTATCGGCCACGAGGGAGAAAAATTGATTGTCAGTCCAATGGCCATCCATTTTGCGAGTTTTCAAACGAAGTTTCGAACCTACACTCCACGGATCCAAGACATGTACGCCAACTTTTCAATTATCGAGACTATTATATTGCCGATATGTTATATTGATAAAATTTTTGTTAAATGTATATTATTTTAGTAGAGAAATAATTAATATTATCATAGTGTCTGGCTACAACTCTGGAAATTGGTAGCCACAACAGGTAAGCGAGTGTTGGAGCGTGGAGTGTTATGCGGTGAGTGGTAGAGACTGCACCGGATATCGCTCGGAGGGTCCCAGGTTCGTGGTTGCCGGGAGCCCCTCGAATTGTCCACTCAACACCGTTAACTCGCCACAAAATAGAGGCGTCAAGAACATACTTCGATATTTTAAACAATGAAAATTTAAGCAACAGTGATTTGTAGATCAGTATATTGTTTTCCTTTGAATCTTTAAATGAAGCTATTTTTGGATATTTATTGAAAATGTGAGAAACAGAAACATGAGATGTTGGTTTTTAATGTAATTACCACTGATAATTTGTTTTACTCTTTTTCATTAAAATCGGTTATACGCCAATCATGCAATTCATTCCAAATTTTTGAGATTTTAGGAATCATTTTACAGTGCAGGATTAAAATGGCAACCTCAGTCTTCAAAATCCACGTTTTTAGCTCACAGCTACTGGGTTGACGAAATCAGTTCATATTAATTTAGTGGCGATACTTCAAAAGAATTAATTACTGCGTATACTGTGTCATAATTATAAACTTAGTTTACATGAGTAAGTCGTATTTAATCTTTTGTTGTACCTTGAGATAATGAAAGAAGAGATACAGATATAAGCTAATCACACAGTATAGTAATTTCAGGCCTTGCATTTGTGCAAATTTGTTATATACACATATATAAACGAATGATTAGAAATAATAATAATCTACTCTGGTAATTTTCAAAATTATTGATCATAGACCCCTTTTTCAAATATTTCTTTACCCATCGAAAAATTTATTTTAAATTATATAATTTATACTAAATATGCTTTCAATCTATCCGCCACGTTCTCACACCTGGTCATAATCAGGCGTATTCCGAAGCTCTGATATCGAGAAGCGATCTACTACACTCAACGGGAATTTCCCGCGAGTAGTATATATAAATTACACAACTTTGCAAACTACCTTATATAAATACTAATTGCATCTTATTACATATCACTGTATATATAATTTGCAAATACAACGATTATTTTTGCTAATAGATAAATTGCAAGATTCAGGATTTATTAATATTTGTATTTTTGAGTCTTAAAAAATTTAATACTGTGGCATTAAATATTATTATTCGTTTGTTTTTATTTGAAGATTTAAGTCACCAGTTTTTTCCAGCGTCCTTTCATTACTCTCAATGCCAGCCTGTAACAATAACACCCCGAGGGGCTGATATCTCCCACTTTTAGAATCACTGGTATACTTTACTATATTTATACATATACAGTATAGACTGATACTGACAGTCAATATATATATATGTACTTCAAATTATATTTGTAATGTCAAATCTTTTATTTAATACGTGTAAATTTCATCGTTGTACAGTTCACCGAATATGGGGAATGGTTCGGTAGTGTTCGTCCAGTCATGCAACACTGATGATTCGAATATTATCAAGGGCCGTTGAACGCACAAAGGGTACAGGTTCAAATATATGCCATAATCGTTAAATTAATTCATTATTTGAAATACTAACAGAGAACAATGTAAGCAAATAACTGTAATAAGAAAATAATATTCAATTGCGTATTTGCAGGCATTTCAAATGCATATGTAGAATACATGAATCATCGGTATCGAATTATTCAATGTAATGTATTATTTGATCGAAGTTAAAACCAAACATTATTTTTCTGAACTAATACGTTTCAAAAGTGGAACATAAACCTTTTCATTAGTGAGTAATTTTTATGCACAGACGTTAACTCAAAAAACTTCCACTGCTATCAATTCAACTAATATTATAAAATCAATAGAATTCAATGTGTTGATTTCAAAACAATGCTCTTCTATTTTCAAACTTTACTAAAAAGTAATTTCAAATTGGTTCAAATTTTCCCCCAATTTTTTGTAATGTTTACGTATTTTTTTCTAGCCTAAAAATATATGATATAATTCTAACTACTTTCACATACCATAGAAATATATATGTATATAGTATTTATACTAAAAGAAATAATAACATAGATCATTAAATGATGGCTTTGAAAATAAGGCCACAAGGCGCACGCACGTAAATGTACGTCCATACTCCTCAAAGGATTAACACCTATAGTATGAAAATATCTACTCTCGAATTGGAGTATATAAATTTAAATATGGTCTAGATCTTATGAAGACAAGTTTTGTTTTAAAAACATTATTTTTCAACAAATTGCCTGGTCTATTTATTGGGTATCTTTAAATTTAGAAAAAAATCTTATACATCTATGGAATTTGAAGCTTGTGTCTTTAGCCATTAGTATTTGACATTTATAGAATTAAAATTTTAACGTTTACATCTGTAACAATTTTATGTTATAATATTAAAAATAAAACCTTATTATAAAAACGTTATAAACTGTGTGATCAATCCCAACCTCTGGCTCCAAGCCGCATGCGTTTATCTCTCAACCACTGAATGACTCTACGGGGATAATATAAACATAATTATAAAAACAAATTATTGATACCTGATGAAACGTAGATGCTCGTAGCTGCTTCAAACATTCCGCATATGATTCCGATTAGGTGATTTCTTTTATATAAAATAAATGACGTTTAAAATAGGTCCTTGCCATTAACACGAAATAAAATATGGATAAAACAATTAATTTATAAAATAATAGCTATCATCCTATACTAATTTATTTGTTTGTATTAAAGTTGGAATTGTATTCAAAGAATCCCATTTTATAACAGTTGACTAATGACGATAAATTACAGTATTCTTCACATAAAAAAACATCGGACAGTTATCAGACAATTGTTAAAACTATAGTTATTATAAGCGTTGTTGAGCTTTTAATGGGTCTAAGTGCTTTTTGAAATGTGTTTAATATCGTAATAAATCATCGTAATTATTCAGCTGTTATTTATTTTTTAGCTTCATGAAAATAAAAGCTCCCACACGTATACGTATTGCTATTAAACTATTTGTAAGTCAAATTTAAAACTTGAAATGCGGTATGCCAAAGCTATTTTTCATCAATTTTGAAGATATTTTTAATTACTTAGCATTAGCCGCATATTTTTTTTTTATATATTACTATAAATTATTCTATCCGGCGAGCGTAGTTCGAGGCGTGCGCCCCTAATAACCCGGCTAATTTGGGTTCGATTCCTCATATGTTGGATTTTTTTAAATCTAAAAATACAGAACTAAATTGTCTGACGAAAAATAATCTATCAAGACGTCTTCACATTGCGGAGATCCATATATTCCATTTTCGGAGTGGATATCTTCACACTGTGTAGATCCATATAGTCCACCTTAGGAGCGAACACGAATATTATTAAATTAATATTCAAATAATGTATTAAAAATAAATACGCACCATTAAACGAAAATTGTTCTACTACTTGTTTTGAGTTAAAATGCTGTGATTTTTTATAATCCATTATAATTCAATATAGATTTACATGGTCCATTCGCCGACTGAAGCGGAAGTTGAGACTTGTTATACGTTCTTGAATTTGAACCGCTAATACACTTAACAAAAAAGTGCGGTTATAATATCCTTTGTTATTTTTTTTTATCTTTGTTCAGCGTGACCTACCGGATAGTGTGGTCAGTGTTATAACATGCCAAATTACCTATTGCGAACAAAAAACTAATCGATTAAGTTTCATAGAACTTTTTACCGTACGCTCTTTTGATCAAATTTTACTTTAGTATAGTCAAGCATACAATATTAAGCAAAAACTTTTACGATTCATTTATATAGTAATGTGTTATTGAATTTATTTAAACAATTTACGTGAGGTAACTTGCTAAACCTATACTGCCCTCATCAGCAAACACGCAGCTTATGGTAAAAGCTCAATTTTCAGAAAAGTGAATTTATTATATTTCTCAAAACTGCTTGATATGTTTAAATTCATAGATAGCAACAAAGTTTTTAAGCAAAAGGCAGCATTGTGAATCAAGTGTTACTGTGTTCTTACTTAGAAAAAACTCCACTTACATCGGAAAGGAAAGAACACACCATAATGGTAGCGTAGTTGGTAGGGCGCGTGCCTAGCGATCCGGTAAATGCGGGTTCGATTCCCCATCTGTGGGATTTCAAACAAACGTGAAATGCAGGCCTGGATGCCCATTGGGTTCTAAGTTTGACTGTACAATTTTCAACTTTGAGTAATTGTTTGACAAGCAATTCTCATGAAAAATAATCTGTCAAGACGTTTTCACATTGTGGAGATCCATAGACTCCTCTTTCGGAGTGGATATGTTCACACAGTGTAGATCCATATGTTCCATTTTGGGAGCGAACATGGTAGGCAGTACAATAAAATTCCGGAATTAGTTATTAGAATGTTAACATGTAGATTTGAAATAAATGAGGGCCTAAACATCATGTTTATATTTTTGAAAGAAAAGTGTTTAAAAAACCACACTCGTCTCTTATGAAGTATGTACGAGTATCGTAATATTTTTACGTTATCCCGTAACCTAACCTATCTAACCCGATCCAACATACTGTTTCAGCTATTTTGTTTGGAATATCAGTGTTTGCAATAATGCATATATATGCCCTTATTTAAGAAAGAAGTAGGCACTGTAACAATGTTATCTTACTCATATTATGTATTTTTTGAGACTTGCTATTTTATTATCGGCATTGGCGTTGGCTTTATAGCATGACTATGGTTTAATATGCATACTAGCTCTCCACTAACTCCACTTGTTTCAAATGTTCAGGATAAATAATGAACTAACGTGAATTGGTTTATTACTGCTTGGATAAAACTGGTGTGTGATGGTGGTTTCGTGTATTTATTTTTTTGTTAATTTTGTGTGCGCTAGAAAAAGTGAAGAGCTGAAAAAATGACATCGAAATCAATTTTTTGACCATAATTTAAAAATTAAGCCATCGGTGACAAGTAAGCCTTTATACAATTCAAAATTTCACATAATATGTGAAATATTAAATACATATTATATCATGATGTATCGATACTATGGATCTTTTCAGACCGTATGATTTGTGTGACTATACATAAACAGTTTCAAATAGTTTCAAGTAAATAAGTAAGTATTACTTAGTCGCTACTATTAATATAATGCATTATGTATATTATACCATGTTCGCTCGAAAAGTGGAGCATATGGATCTACACAATTTGAATAAATCCACTCCCAAAAAGGAATGTATGGATTAAATTTAAATATTAACTTCTTCTGATTAGTTGAGTATCTTAAGGGACACTAAACTTTATTGGTATAGTGTACTATAACTTAATATTTTATTCAGTAATACATGTTGTCATTATTGTTTATGTGTTTCCATTAAAATACTGAAAAACAGACTATCCCACTTTTATAAATAAGTTCGTATGTCTGGACATAGTGTAATTTGTTGTATCGTTTTTGATTATAATTTTTATTATTTTTGTGATTAACAGTATCATCTCATAATTTATTGAACAGGCAATGAATGATTAATCTTTTCAGTCATCGATTTTGTCTGAGCTTTTTTATGTAAGGGTTCAATAACTCGTAAGCTTTTTTAATTCTTTACTATACCAAGTTGTGGTAAACATTTGGCATGTAAGTAAACTTACAAAATATTACTAATTTAGCAACATCTTAAAAACAGGTTTCATATTCAATTTGATTATAATTAAAAGCTAAAAATCAAAGAATAAGTTTATATTTTACTGGGAAGATTTATTTACTGTATAATATAAAATACGTAAAATTATTTGATGTTTAAAACATTTTTTCATTAATGTTAAAATTCGATATTTTCTCCAACACTATCATTATATTCTATTTATTTTTGCTCTCCTATGATGGCAACTAAATGTGAAATTTAAAAATTGAACACATTTAAATAATTTTACTGTTACAAATGATTGACATCTATTTGTTTCAATTCAACAATGCCTGTAACGTTTAAAACAGTACAAAAAAATATTTTAAGCGCTTGCGTCAATTCATTTTAATTAAAAATATTTAATTTTTTGCTATTTCACAATTTTGAAACATAAATAGCTGACAACAAATATTTATTTACGAGTAAAATACTTCTATTTTTTTAATACAAATTGAGATAATTAAGAATTTTTATTATATTTATATAACACATTCTTAAAATTAATTATGAAGTATTATATAATTTTATATTTTAAATATGTAGTTGAATATGTTTTGTAATGAAAATCATTAATACAGATAGTAATTTTGAGAGGAGAGTTAATAATTGAGTATATTATTAAAAAACTTAGATATTATAGGAATATTTCTGCTGACTAATTACTTTCTGCTGACTAATAATAACTAAATCATATTGCTAGAAGTTGTATGCTAAGTGTGCCATGTATCCAATTAAGCAGGTGTCTAAATGAAAGCGAATGAATCATAACTGTTTGCCTCGACAAATTGATAGCAGAAATGTTTACAATAACTGGCCGATTTGATTGAGGGGCAGTAGACCGTGTCGTAGACAGGTGTGTTCAGTATGACTGATGATGACGTCACGCTGACAAAACTAGTGCACGTTATAAACCTAAAGCCAATCGCTGTCGTCCAACCGAACATAATTAAATGTGGAAGGCATTGATTGAAAAGGTTCTGGATAAGGCATCCCTTCAGAAAAATGTGTAAAAGCCTACCGAAAAAAACGAAACAAAATACAAAATGTATGATATTTAGAATAAGACAGAACCATCGTGTCATTCAAACGTATCATAAAAATGTTGTATAATAATATACGGTCTACCATACATAAGTAATTATGTTGTTGCACTTCTGATCGTATATTCTCGTTGCTGAATGAATGAAATATACATCGACTGTAGAAGGGAAAAAGGACGTAGCCCTCAATTTTACGAAAATAGTTGTATTCAATAATCAGACTGTATACACCTTAATTCACATCTTATCAAATAGATGTAAGCTAAAACTTTTGAATGAAAAATTTAGCTTTTAAGTTTTGAAAAAAGGATGGTTTGTTAAATTAGCGACCGGGAAAAAGGGCTACCACTTTATCAATGTTATTGGATTTTCTTAAATAACTTATAAAATTAATAACATATCAAGTAAATAAAACACCAGTTTTAGTATTAATGCACTTCAAGATTGTGCCTATGTAAACTTTTGGCTTTGGGTCAAAATTATTAAATAAACGTTTTTTCTGCCTCCTGTATAATATGTTCTGTGTGGGTTACGTCCGTTTTCTTTTCCACAGTCGATATCACTTTTTGTCGTATCTATTCTGTTTTAGGTAAAACATCCATGTAGAAAAAATTTAATAACAAATAATCGAGAAAAATCAAAAAAATGTGTATAATAATATGGTACATTCGATTAATATGCAGATAATGGTCTATGCTTTTTGGTCTAGAGAAAACAATATCACCAAAAAGCACATGTAAGTAGTATTTTGGTGGATGATAATGAAGTACTAAGTTTTAAATGTATGTAAGATGATTGGGCGGATATGGAAAGGAATGAGGGTGTTCAGGTGAATAGATAAGACAGCATATTGACGTAAAAACCCAAAGACTTGACGTAGCTGCAATTATGGCTTGATTCTAATAAGCGATTTGGAGAGGATGCTTTGTTCGAAAACAGGTTGTATTAATTATGTTTATATGTGAATAATATAATTTTGTGAAATGAGATTACTTGAACTGTAAGTATAAGTCGTTAAAAATTGTATTCTAACATCGTGACACACTAAAATGACTATAACATGACAATATTACAATTTATACAGCGTACGTCAAATACAATATGACATATAATATATTACAACTACTCAAAAAATGTTTCTCCTAAATACTCTTAAATTGTATTTCAATTTGGTTTAGACTCATTAGAAATTGTTTGTATAGTCGTTGTCGTATCCAGAGTTGTAACGACGAATGTTGGTGAAAGCTCAAATGACACGGAGGCTCTATTTGAAAATTTGATCAAAGATACACTCAAGAGTCTAGACTCTAGACAAAAGTTTCATTAATATTGCCGATAACTTTTTTTAATCAAACGCGAACTGGTTTCTCAATGGAAGTTTCTGATATTCACATCGAACTATTATATTTAAGAAAAAAAATATTTTTAATTTGAGTACGTGATAGAAATTTTATATCAGATAATTTTGCAATGGATTATATAACTTAATCAAGTTTCAAAATTAAATTTATTTAATAATATAAAAAAAATAGTAAATTAGACCAAACTTTTATTGAAAAAAGTTTTTCTTTTCATTAGTAATTTGAAACACTTCTTTTCTTGAGTCGTAAAAAAATTATTATATTACTATAAATCATTACATTTTTAACATAATAGGATTCACCAGTCATTGACAACAATTATTATCAGAATTAGCTTGAAAAATTAAATTAAAAATATGCTTGACAGTGGCGTTGCTACAAATTCAGCGCCCTGGAACAAGTAAAATTATTGGACCTCCTACAGTTTCTCATTTTTTCAGCTCTCACGCTACTTTCAAATGTTTACTTTCGTAGGTATCATTTATCATCGTATCATTTAAAATGCGTTATGATTCTAATACTAGTAGAAGCTGCTGCAACTATTTTTAAACTACTAGAATTCAGTATTCCATACGTACATTACGATCCGAGTATCCACTATAATATTTTTAATTATTACTATTGGGATAGCTTATATCTGTATCTTATTTTTCTTTATCTCAAGATGCAACAAAAGGTTAAAACACCACTTACTCATGTAAGTTAGTTTACAATTATGACGCAGTATAATATTACGCAGTAATTAATTCTAAGTCCGACAGATGTGGAATCGAGCCCGCATTTCCCGGATTGCTAGGCGCACACTCTACGAACTACGCTACCAACTATAACTACGCCACCGCTAAAAAAACTCCAAAAATGCAGAACTGACTGCCCACCCATCGAGTTGAACAATTGTCTTACAAATAATTCTTTTTAAAAAATAATCTGTCAAGACGTCTTCATATTACAGAGGTGTAGATCCATATGCTTCACTTTGAGACAGAACATGGTATAAAAAAAATAATAACATATATGTTTTCAAAATTGTCTTTAATAGAACTCGTTTTGTTTTGTATATACATATACGAATATACAAATGTCGTTGAATATAATAATACGAATTCAATAAGAACTGTATGTCGTTTCGAGATAATTATAGCAAAAAACGTAAAATTATAAGCACCTATTCAAAATAACAAATTTAGATCTTATCCTCAGAAGACGTTTGAAAAAGAATTAAGGTTTTGTGACAAAGTGAGTATTTTTATTCGATTCGAAAAAAAATGTGTGATTATTATCACTCCCCTTATTTCCTTTGAAAAATACCGCTTTTGATACCTGAGATTAGGGATGGCACAAAATAATTAATAATATATTAAATTAATAAATTTAGTACATGGGAAAATTTAAATATCATAATAGGCTTCAAATATTTAACGATAGTTTTTAGAATTACGTCTTTCTATAAACAGAAACAATTTCTTACTATGTATTCATCTGTTTATGAATATTGGTTGTATAGATTTTGAAAATGTGACGGATCAAATCTTTCCAGAGTGTTTATGAAATTATGGAATTTGAAGCGTGAGCGCTAAAATAAAAATAATGTAAAAAATACAAGTAATACTTAAATGTTTTATGCTATCTTGCTTGTATAGATATTGATTAGAATTTATTCATTGATTGTTACTTAATAATTATTATCCACTATATGACAAATAGATTCATACTATTTTGTATTCTTCTTCTGCAATATCATCCTTTCAGTGCATGCCAGTATCTTTCATATCTGCCGAGAACGTGCCCGCCTGTTTTCCAGGACGACGAAATCTTTCCCTCAAAATAAGCAAACAGGTTTCAGGTTCTTTAATCCGAAGTACGTGCTCCAGCCAATTCCAGCACCGCTGCATGACTTTTAAGGTGACAGGAGGGTTCCCCGTCCGTTTCTTTATCTCCGCGTTACCGATTAAGTCATTCAACTTCACCCCTAATATCTGATGCAGGCACCTGTTCTTAAAGTTTAGTATACGGTGCTTCTCAGTCTTTGTAAGGTGCCACGATTCGCTATATGCATACGCACAACAATTTATACATTTACGGATTGAGTACCGCCCCGCCAGGCCGCATTGAGTCAAATGTACATACTATACACTGAAATTATAAATATTCATTGATTTAATGATAGATTAATATAATATGCACCATTTTATGTATCTATTTATAAATATCAGAGTTCATTTTTATGCTTTTTTAAGTCTATAAACGAATACCATATCAAAAAATCCCTTACGTTTTATTTAATAAATGATTGTGTATTATATACTATTATGAATTTAAATACTAAATACAAATACAGTAGAATGTATTTTCAATTAATAATAATTTAATTATCATCAAACAAATTTTTAAATGTTTAATGTCATTTAATTGTTTATAATAAAACAACGTTTATTACGGTTACATATACCAATTAAATATCGGAAAAACATTTAATATTTGTATATTATTTTTTCCACAGTTCTAAGTATGAAAAAATGCATAATCGAAATGAAATAATAACTCGATATGAGTGCCTCACGTCGCGTCCCTGCATTAAAATTTGCCGTGGGCAAGCCGCGGTATCAAAGATAGAAATAAGAATAAAGAATTTGTCACGAAGCAGTCAAGCGTGGATGGAGCCCAAAGTAATTATTTATTTATTTATTTTCGAGATCTTTTGGGCAGTGTCTTCTTTGTCGCAGGCCCCCCTCGTCTTCGCTCGTCGTCGTTGGAAGAATACGTGTTATTGTGACGGATCACTTCGTCAGCTGTTGTTGCAAAATCATTCAAACAAGTCTTCCGGTTACAAGATCATAATGACGCCAATCACGTAATTTTTTGATGATATAATCATTTTAAATGGCCAGTGCTGTTTTTCTAAAACGTCTAGTTCCGGAATTTTATTGACTAAAATAAAAGCAGATCCACATAGCATTTTCATGAAATGTTCAGTAATGACCGCTTCAAAAGTAGAGCATAAAAATCTTCATGGTGTAAAGATGTCCATTCCATAAATGGAGTATGTGTATTGAGCATGTAAATGTGTAGTATCCGCAATGTGAAGAAATATCATAAAAAAAATCTTTCTACAACTTTTTAATACTACTAATAAATAAAATATGTGACTTAATTTAATTGAGAAATATAATAACATTGTCTAATGTTTTTGACCTGACAATAATTATTGAGCCTGAGATTGATGAAACACCATTTAAATTTGTCAAAAAGGCCAAAACTGTTTTACAATACAATGTTTAAAATTCTATATCGTAACCAATATTGTAGGAACACGTTTTTTTCGTTTGATACACATTATAAAATAAAGTTTTATTTTTTACAATCTCTCGTATCACTATCACATTTTTGTATTCATACATATGTCAATAAAACGTTTACAAACTATTTGTTAACATGAAACAAGAGATTGCAAAAAAAAAAAAAACTTTACAAAGCGACCTAAGCCAAAAAATCAAGTTAAGTGTTCCTGCAATATAAGCGATGATATGAATTATTATTTGCAAACTTTTGACTGTCAAGCAGCTTCAGGTTATAAATTCACGAATAATGTGCTTACTATTACCAAAATGTGAATCTAGGCTAAATGACTAATGTTTCTATCATTATATTATATTATATTTGAATATCTACCATATAATCAATGTCACTTTGAATTATAATTATTACTATGGCCCATTAGCTTGTCGAGTGAATTATTCATAGCAATGCAGGTTGTTTGGAGCTTTAATGAATAATTAAACTATATGCTTTATACTCAAATTTATATTTCAAGATATTTGAGTATGATGAGACTATTTGAAGTCAACATTAAGAAATATGCAGAAATAGATTTTTTAAAACATCCAGTTTATAATATTTATGTTATTTTGTTGTTTTTAAGTACCAACCAAAAGCTATAATTTCAATATTACACTATTTTGTATCACATGGGAAACGAATATTGAAGACGCGATTTAATAATATGCAGATAAAAACATAAAAAATCTGTTATTGTCGATGTTATATAAGACAAAGAAGTAATTCAAAATAATTCCAGATTTCATATTTTCAAAACAAACTTTTAAACCATTCGATTGATTCCGGTGCGGTTTATTTGGAAAAAAACAGCACTGCAAATAACGTTTTTGATGCTTGCGCCAAAATTAAATTTGGCAATGACAATTCTTAACTGCTTAAAAGTGGTGACATTATTTTCGAATTAGCCAAGCGTTTAATGTAAATAAAAAATCAAACTTTCGCTTTAGCGTGGATATTATTGTTTATTTTTTAATCATACTCTAATAGTACGTACTTAAAATATTGTATTTTAAAAATCGCATACGACTTCTTATAACTATTCGAGATTAGGTAATTTACAAATGACAAATAGTGGCAACCTTAAAATCTTCTACAATTATTTATCAGATCAAGCATCGTCAAGCTACAGTATGAATTGTCACGCGTACCTTTTTAACTGCCAATAGAAAATTATTATTTTAAAAAATATATGTATATATTCAATTTCAAAGTCATATATTTCATGCTTTATTAATAATCTTAGTGATTAATAATTTTACTCGTGTAAAATACTCGCTGATGATTATTTTGGTTGTAAAAATAAAATAAAAATGATTATATCAAACAAGGTACTCAATTTAGCATAAACCTTTGCTAAGTAAGTGGCTTACTATATTTTAAAAAACTGTTGAAATGAAATATTGTTCAAATTTCAAAAAAATAGTAACTTTGTAAAGTAAAGATTAATTACTTGTCGTAGAAAACGTAGTTTGAAAAAATATTCGTCGTATATTCTATAAGCCTGAAAAAAGCTTCGATTATATTCCGAAAAGTTCATACAGCAATTGGATTAATGCTTTTTATTATTCATAGTATGGCATTTTCTGAATAACTGTAGTATGCATATTCTCAAAATTGTAGATTTATAATTCCAGACTTGAATAATTACTTTTATCAGTTCAAGTTTCATCGCAATGCTCGCTCTAAACTTTTCTTGTAAATTTTATTAGTTTCTTTAAGGGTTAATGCCTGATATAATTTATTCAGTGAGTAAGTATGAAAGAAATGATTAAAAATATGATGAATAACATGTTTTAATTCTGAAACTGAAAGGTTGTTGGATTTGATTAATACAAATTCACAGCTGTCATATTTATTTCTATTTCTGAATTGCTAGCTTTGGTAATGATGCTTATCATATCTTCACGTGTAATCAAACACTAATAATATAATTCCTTTCATTTAACGGATTGTTTTAAGTAATTAATCTAATAATATACATTTTATATTGAGAAATTTACTTATATATAAAAAATCAAAGGCCTAAAAATGGATTATATACATCTACACAAAATCAACACTGAATTTTCACAAAAATTGGTCATCAGCTAGTATTACAACCCATGCGGTCGGTATCTAGTTTTTTGAATTATTTAAAAATCCTAAAAATTGTACAATTTAAACATGCACTCTCGGCCACCGCATTGACATTAAAAACGACATAAATATAAATATACACGAAACAAAATTTTTGTCTATAAACGGGTATGTCACATTTCATCTTAATATAATTTAACAGTGATAATATAAATACATATTTCAGTATTCTGTTACGTAATGGTATAGATTTTGGTATGGCCATAGCTAAAAAGATGGTTGGAACTAAAGTTGGTAGATATTGCAATAAAACTGTTAAATAATATTATTGATTAAGTGAGAAAAATATTTTTCCTTTAATACTTGACGAACTTTTGTGAGATACTAGACGAATGAAAAAAAATGCTTTAGATCTGTAATCAAATTTCGATAAAAAATAAGAATGAGATCTTCAAGTTATTGACATAGTGGAAACTTCGAGAAAACAACTATGACAAGACAGCCGAAGAGTCTCCGAAAGTTATCACAAACTTATCAAAAAGACTATTCACAGTTATGGCCTACTTTCTTAAAAATATACATGATGCTTGCAAACCTCTGAAAAAATAGGACTACAAAAAGGATAATAGTAAATACTTTTAAACTAAAGAATTACTTGTTAAAGGATGAAGCCCTTGATTCATTTTTATTTTTTAATATCAGAATATGAAAAGATCTTTTATAAAGCGTAAAGATAGAATGTGCGCCTTTCACGTTCAATTCTCATATCTGATGGATTTTAAAAAAAATCTGAAAATTCAGGACTGGATGCCCTTTGGGTTGAGCAACTATCTGTCAACTAAATCTCATGAAAAAAAATCTGTCAAGACAAATTTCACATTGCAAAGATTTTCAATTCACTTTTGGAGCAGATATCTTTATACTGTGCAGATCCAAATGTTTCACTTTCGTAGCAAACATGGTGAAAAATATGAAAATAACTATATTTTTATTTCAGGATGTTAATGTTGAATATTCGTAAAAAGTGAACATTGGTATTAAATTTTCCTACCGTATGTATTAAAAAATTTATTTATTGAATTAATTTCATGTTTATAAATATATGTGTACAGTATAGTTAGCATTTTATGTGTATACAAAAACTGCAAGAGCATAAATATATTACATCATGTATCCAAAAACTAATTGAATAGAATTATTAGAAAAAACCACAGTAACATGTATAAATTTTTAAAAAGACGTGGCAAATGTTATTATTAAATAATCTAAAACGGTAATACTTTGAATAAAGAGCTTTCAAGACTACGTACGTAAATAATGTTTTTTTAACCTTTGCGACAAGGTCAGTTACCAGAGACCGCACTTATTTGCTACGCCACGTGTAGGAAGTTATGATTGAAATATCTACTTTATATGTCAATCAATTCTAAAGAAAAACTGATTAAATTGAAGAAATTGCGAAATAATATGATTTTTTCAAATCGATTGAATTAAAATATTGTTTTGTTCAATACAAACAGCTATTCTTAAAAATAACACACCTGACCCATGTAGAGAGAAACAAAATAAATTGTGCTATTCCAAAACATTACAAGTGATCGATCGTAAACGGGAAATAGGCGATAAATGATTGACGGATATATGAAATCTGAATGGAAAAAGAAAGACTCTACTTTATCATACTCATCGGATGTTAACCCTTTATTTAACGCTGTGGTCAGTCTCCATCATATTTATTATTCCAAATGTTGTTTGTAAAGGATTAAGCTATGTAAAACACATGCATTCGTTATCACAAAAAAGTCTTTTAATTTGATTAATGTTATGTAAATAAATGTTTGGGAGGATGCAATTGACATTCATGTTACGTCCATCCAACCCTTTCTCTTCGCATTTAGTGCAAATCAACGCAACGTATGAATGCGCGTAGAATATCCTGATATTTTAAACCGAAATGTGATTAATTTCTTTATATCCAATAATTATTTCATAGTAATAAAAGTGATATGCATTAAATTAAGCTACTCTGTCTCATCTACTAAGCTTTCAATCGTTTGAGCTTTTTTTATATGAAAAACATCGGCATTGCTGAAACATTAGCAAAAACAATAAGTAAGTTTACATTATTTTTCTTTTGTATCAACGATACATACAAACTGTCATTAAAAAATAAATACATTATAGCCTGATATTGGCGCGTTTATTATTTTTGCAGTTCGAATATTTTATGATTTTGATCAGGGCGTTGCAATTTATTGCACGCATACCTTTTATCGGTAATGCATAAGCTATATAAGCTATCTACTCAAATATGCGATTTTTTCGCTTGGTAAAAAGGTAGTGTTTTTTAATAATAATTGAGCATGCATGGAATATATACATAAAAATATTATTAGAATTTTCAATATTTATATTGTATTACCATAATTCCTTTACTTTGTATCATTAACCCAATTCCAATTTACGTTTGTTCTTGTAAATGACATATTTTATCGTTATAACGGATATTTCAATATTTACCGTCGCATAATGAATGAAAAACTTTTCCTAAAGTTGTGGCAAAAATATAGCATTGTCCAGTATCTTGCAAGGTCTTAAGCTTAATATTGTAATTGAGCTTTAAGCTGTGAATAGGTTTGATATTGATGTAAGTAATTAAGTATGTCAAAATATGTCAAGATTCAACAAAATCTAGTTAAAAATAACAAGAATATACAGATAAAATCATTCCAAATACTTTGATTTAAAATCTTGGCATATATCGTTCATTTTTACACGTGTGCAAGACTTAAATTTTTCGACCGAAGTCAATATTTGTGTTGCTGTAACTAATACATAAAGGAAACGAGTAAGATTTTTTTTACACTAAAAATTCAATATAGAGACTAATAAATTTGCTCAGAATCAACTCATCCTTTAGTCTTAACCACACGTCTCCTGGAGCTCTTACCATAAAGACTGGAAGAAGTATCAGTAGCCATAATGGATTTGAAGCAATAGAATGCAATTTATTGGCAAAATGTCATTGGCACAGCCCTGGTGTGGCCATATCTAGACAAAAGATATCCTGTTATTCATTGTCCTTTGCACGGGTGAGTTAGCAGCGCGTGCACTGACGGTATATTATTTATGGGCCAGCACCACAGGCTTTGGGGAGATCTCTTTTACATGCACAGCAAATGATACATTTGGAATATTAAACAGGGTCTCGGTACATACTATTTATAGTACGGGAATTATATTGAGATGGTTTTGCCCAGCGGCAATAAGGTTTTTTTTAAATTTAATTAAATATAAACGCGATTGACGACGTTAGATAAAAAATAATCAATACTTTGTTTTCAACTACACTGTTTTCAACGAAACGTTGAATTTTAATCTATATAAACAAGAAACATTCATTATAAAGATGAGTACCAATAATAAATATATATCACCCATTCCACAATAATCTGCGAATATGTAATATATTGGAAATGGTTTAATTATAATCAATACTCGATTACGTAAACTTTGAATGCGATTTTCCCAGTGGAACAAAATGCTTGTAATAGATTAATTTTAATTTTTCTGATGGTTAGTTCGTGATTATTTTATTAATATTATAATTATACTTATTTTTGGTGATATATTTAGTTTATGCATAAATATTCGTTTACGCGTTGCCCGAATTCGAATTGCAATTTGGATGCCATTCTTTCCTATTCTCGGTGAAAATGAGATATGGCAGAATGGCTCTCATGATAACAATAAAAGACGCTAAAGTGAAGAATTGTTTATATTGTGCTAAGGAAAGTGACACCGATAATCAAATGAGTTAACGCCGTAGAAAAAGCTCAGGAGAAACTTTTCTAACGGTACATATTCCAACCTTGTGCTATGAGTATTTATTTTATTTAATATTATTTAAGCACATATTTTCGTATATTTAAATGAGTATACATTTTGTAAAAAAAGCTATTTGAAACGATTGTGATTAATATGCAATCAAAGACAATCAAATATCTTTACTTTCCGTCCAGTTGGTCCTTAAATTTGGGTTCAATCAAACATATCCTGTGGCTCTAATATCAATTAAAGATAAATTTCATCCGACGGAAACATCTCAAGAATCATTGTTAAAATCTCAATATTTGCTACGTATATAAATGTCCTGGATTAAAAAAAAAACATTTTATTTAAATAATAATATTTTAATGATAAATATTTTCGACTGATGGTGCTTGATGGAAATTGATTTTAAATTCTAAACTGTATGTAGTATGTTATATGTTCGCTCACCGCCCACATATAATGTAGCCTGAAGAT
>JAGVSQ010001408.1:0-29534 GCA_022683975.1 Rhyacophila evoluta | reverse complement strand
CGGCATCTTCAGGCTACATTATATGTGAGCAGTGAGCGAACATATAACATACTAGTACGTAATGTGTTATATGTTATATATATCATGTTATTATATATGATTTTAAGTTATTTGAGAAAAACCAATAAAATTGATAAGGTGGAAGGTCTTTTTCACAGTTGCAAATTGCCATTTCTTTTCAAACTTAAAAGCTAAATTTAGATACTAATTCGCTATTTTCACCTTACATCCTTTTGATGGAACGTGTATTAAGTTATATACATTTTGATTATCGAATAAAAACTATTTTGAAAAAATGAGGGTTACGTCCTTTTTCCTTTCCACTGTAGATATGGACATCATCTGTAGTTCGCTTAGAGTGTCTTCTATAAGTGTAGTGTAGTTGGAAAGATGCAAGATATTTGTATTTGGCCACGTGGCTTTTCCCCACGTGATGTACTTGAAAATGTACTATTTTCTTACTGGTATTGATAAATTCCTGTTCATTTTTTAAACAAACTATAGTCCCCGAAATTTATATTCCAATAATAAGTCTCCCCAGTAGTTTAGCGAGTTCAATTCCCATATCTGTCGGATTAAAAAAAAAACTTGAAATGCAGTATTGGCAGGAGACAATTGAGTTGAGTAATAGTCTAACGAACACATTACGAAAATCTATATGCTCCAATTTGGGAGTGAACGTGGCTAAAAAAATATTAATACTTCTAGTTTCCAATAAATGATTAAACGTTGACAATAGATTACAACGATATAATTTGACGTTAATCCGTTTGTGTGTGTAGTGCGATAGAAGTCGCAATTCTTGCCAATTGTTTTAAAAAACGAACAGTATTTAAATTCGTTCGAAATTTAAAAATGCATTCTACAATCGTGTGATCATTTTAAATTCAAATGTTGCATTAACGCCTTGAAAAATAGCCCGACTCTCCACGAGCAGACATTATCGCAAAAAATGAAAGTAAATTGGCTGTTGGGTTCAAACGGCGAATAACATTGTTAAAATCCTACAATTTGAATAAATTAGATATTATAATAATATGCGTTTTTGTTGTCTGTATTTTTAGCGAAATTCGGAATGGAAAATCATTGTTTTAATATCCTAAAGATCTTTAGTTTCACAGACAATGTATTAAAAGAATAATTTGAACTGAAAACCGCACAGGAAATACTAAAGGAAATTTGATACAATTCTCTTGAACCCATCTAAGCCCTTTGCTATTAAGTAAAATATATTCACCGTGATTTCCTTTTATGCTATTCAAGCTGAAACTACATTCTTATTACGTTCATTATTATAACCATTACGTATACCATGTCCTCTCAAAATATGCAGCATCTAGATCTCTCCAATGTAAATATTTCACATCTCGTTTTTACGAAGGTTGTCTGTCAGCCAATCGTTCAACCTATTAGCAATTTAATTCTGTATCTTTTTAAAATTCTTATCTAACTGGGGGAACCCGTGATCTTTTACACTGAAGGCTAGATTATGCCGATATTTATAGGCATAGTTGGTATTTGAACGAACATTATTCGTAAGCATAGCGAACGTAGTTATCCGCTCGGCTACTAATTATATTAACTACAAATTTAATTTGAAACGCAATTTAAATCACACTATTCAACAAAGATTAACAAAGCAAAATTGGTAACCAAATTAATTTCATTAATTTATTGTATATTGGATTCTTAAAAGGATTATTATGTAGTCAAAAGAATATACTTTTACAATACTTGTATTTACCGTTTGTAATTAAATATTATTGGAAAGACTTATATGGCTCACATTCTCACATAATACGATTATATTCGACGGCAATGTCAGGTAAAATATGCGTGATTGGCAGATCTAAATTATGTGTAAATAATATAATATATTACAACTAAGTAAAGACTTACGTGATTAATTACATTGTATATTTCTTACGTAATGTTTTCTTTGGATGGTGATTTCATTTGCCAGGAATTATTTATAGCAATTAGTTCTTAGATAAATATATTATTAAAAATCTTATATACAGTTGAATATGACAACAATAAAAGACAGAATGACGTTGCTTATCTTCTACTAGGGAGTAAATTTAAGCGGATAGAAATAGAGTGTAGTTATAATTAGAATTAATTAATCTGTAATTTTGATTCAAGATTTTACATTGTTACATTGTATTGAGTCGTTTAATTAGACCGTGAAGCAGTCGGCGGGACTATTTCATTATATATATATAGACGGCACGCATGCTCTTATTGGACTGGACAAATGACATAAGAAAATAGCTAGTTTACAGATGAATTTATTGGATTTTTTAAAATGGAAATAGTACGGGAAAATATGCTCTTTATCTGGCATTGTTAGTTCAAAATGCCTAAAGAGTGGACTTAGAATAGAATAATCCTCAGTAAGCAATATATCGAATTTTCTTCGATTGAGTGAAATTCCGAGCGGTATGGAAGAAATTACGTGATAGACCCATTAAACAATGTATTTTACAGAATTCATATACGCATAATGTTTATTAAAAGTTGTTAGATAAACCGAATAAAACTATTTAAGTATGCAAGATGTCTTATAATCTTTAAATATGTTGCCTCCTCTAGTAATTGTGTAAATAAAACTTCGTCATTCATATTTAACTTCAGTAGCAACGTTAAAAGTCTTCGGTAATTTATATGCAACGAAGTATTCCCGTCAAATAAAGTAAATCGCTTCTCAATATCAGAACTCTAGGTTACGCCTGATTAAGACCAGGCGTAATGATAGAGCGGATGGGTGGTATTCATATTTAGTAGTTGATACTTATTTGAATATGATTATAATTTGAATCAAAACTTTTAAATGTGTATCTTGTTCTTTATTGGTGATCAAGAAAGCTTCGCAAAATTTGATGAATATATTAGATATTTTTTATGATTTGTTATAAAATATTATTATCTGATGTAAACATACATACAATCGAAAATGATATTGCTTAAAAAAAGCTTTAGAGTGCGTGCATATTTGAAAGCTTATTATAAAAAAGGTTTCACTTTAATATTAAATCAGTGTTTTTAAAATAGCTTATTTTTGTGAAAATTGTGGATGTATAATACTTGGATCAAATTTTAATTGGATTATTTGTTTGCTTTAATTCAAAACGGTGAAATAACTTCAAACAAATTTTACTGTCAGAACAAAGATACAACTTAAGCTTTGCAACTTTTTCACAGAACCTGCTTTCAATCAGACTGAAAGCTTCAAATGTAATTTTGAATTAGCAGAAATAACAAGGAGACCTGAGCTTTTATGTTAAATATGTTAATATTCTCAAATGAGATGGAGCTTTACAATAATTTTAAATACATATGTATGTATAAATGTTTTTTACCTGAGAGTTTTGCAGCTTTAAGCTGTGTGTCTAACGACGAAAGCTTTTTTATCAATGTTAACTGTCATGTGTTCACTTCACGCAAAAGATGCCAACAAGTGAGACCTGCATTAAGAATATCTGAACAAAAACTCATCTCATTACAAAAGTAATTTTGTTTATAGTATATTGTTACAATAATAGCAGAAGTTCGTAAGTAACGAAAAGACGTTGGAAAGAAACAAGTTAGAAAATAGGAAATGGAAATTTTATCTTTAATGATAGAGCCTCTAACCTTGATATATA
Organism: Rhyacophila evoluta; assembly: GCA_022683975.1. Taxonomy (NCBI): domain Eukaryota; kingdom Metazoa; phylum Arthropoda; class Insecta; order Trichoptera; family Rhyacophilidae; genus Rhyacophila; species Rhyacophila evoluta. The sequence continues at coordinate 25,887 of JAGVSQ010001408.1, read as the reverse complement.
CTACTACGTAGATAATAATTGTGGTTAAGAATGTAGTGAATGAGTATGGTGACGATATGTATTTATCATATATGTACATGATTGGTATATATATAATGGTTTAAGATAACAAGTACTTACATCAAATAAAGATCAATATTGAATCTCAAACACTATTTACTCTTTCATTAGTGAGTTTTTAAACCAAAACTTTCACTGCTATCAATCGAACGAATATCATAAAATCAATCAAATTAAAAATGATAGTTTGTAAAAAATGCTCTTCTACTTCCAAACAAGGAACAAAATAAACTGAAAAGTTATTCCAAATTGGTAAGAATGTGTATAATATTACCGAATGTGGCCGTTCCTATTTCGGAATGATAGGAGCACTTGAGATCAAATTTGAACCTATAGGACTAATTTATGTAACATTTAATGTATTTCTGTGAACAGTCATATAAATAATCTTTCGTTTATTTAAAAAACACAATAATTATCGAAAGATTATTTGTGATTTTTTCAATGCTGAAGTCAACTCTCTTTTTCCTCATTTTTTTCGTAATGTTTACGTATTTTTTTCTAGCTTAAAAACAAATGATATGACTGTAAAGACTTCAAAATATCATTGATGGATCAATCTAGTATTTATATTGTATATATGTGTATCTTTATAGTATTAATACATATAATAACATTTTATTACAAAATAAAATACTGGCTTTGAAAACAAGGCAATAAGACGCACTGACGTACATGTACGATCATACTACTTAAAGTGTTAAGTTTATTATACATTATATCACTTGACTATATCGGATAATTGAATAATTTATTTGATACTAAATAAAAAATCGATGATGTAGTGTGAGGCTATGTTAAGTTAATATGTTATCGTAACAATTTAATACAATTATTAATGTGAAGATGATATTTAATATACATGTATAGCATATTAAATTTGAACTCTCGGTGTGAATGAATACGGGTATATTACGCATCGTAGAGTGGGGGGCACCGTTTTGTTTCACAGCTGGGAATGGTGGGTATAGGGTGACTATAAATAAGTAGCTCGAAGCCAAAATAATCAGTTGGCTCATACTAGAACAACTCTCGGCCAAATGCGAGGATGACATATGGAGTGCTCTTACAGAACCGCATTGGATTTATTTCAAAGATCTGAATTTGTATTGATTTATTAAATATGACTATTTTCAAAACTTTTAATTAATTTAATAAATGATCAAAAATATGTAATAGTGTAGTGTATTATAAGAGGTGACATATAATTTTAAATTTTAATAATCGTTAGCTGGAAAGACGTGACTTCTAATTCTTATTTTGGATAAAATATTAACATTTCGTTGTCAATTATTTACAAGGACTGGCTATTTTAAATTCTTCAATCATTGCATATTAAAACATATACTTGTAATTTCCTTTGAACTCACGGTACCTGGCATGTAAGATTTATTAATAATATACAAGCAATATAAATTATTTTTAATTTATTTTTGTTTCATAAATAATATAATATTAGTTTTTTACCATGTTAGCTCTGAAAGTGGAGTATATAGATATCGGCAATGTGAAGAAATGTCTTGACAGATCATTTTTTACGAGAATTGATTGTCAAATAATTGCTCAACCCAATGGGCATACAATCCTACATTTTCGGATATTTTGGATACACTGAATATATATTTTGATTAATATTATCAAATTTCAATCATTAATGATAAAGCATTATATCGACTGTAGAAAGGAAAAAGAACGAAATCCTTCTCAGCTCAATAGCTTTTTTGGATAATGACAATATATACAACTTAATACACGTTCTATCAAAAAGATGTAAGCTGCCAATGTCGAATTAATATCTAAATTTAGGTTTTAAATTATAAAAAAGATGTTTTGTAAAATTTGCGACCAGGAAAAAAAACTTCCACCACCTCAATTCCATTGTTTTTTAAAAATAACTTATTAAAATAATATTGTTGTGGATAAATCTTGGTGTTTTATCGGTTTATATTTTATATCAGCTTTAATTTTGGTGCACTTTAAGGTTGTGTCTGTGTATTTTGACTTGGATCAAAAATAATTAAATACACATTTTTTGTGCCTCTTATAAACATGTTACATGTGGGTCACGTCCTTTTTCCTTTTCACAGTCGATATACTGTTGAAATATGTACTACACAGCGAAAAAAGAATTTACAAACCCAATCAGCAAGCCAGCCAAAATGTGGAAATAGTCTACTAACATAATGTTGTTGTTTCAAAACTACATTAATTCATGTAACGATGCAATCTCCTAACTCATGTCAGTTCGTTCGAGTGCATTTGAATGACCCAAATTAAGAGCACCCATATACCATTACGAACAAAATTTGTCATGTCCCCTCATGTTTAGAGAAAAGTCATACGTACATATACACAGATTAATAATTCATACAGTTTAGCTATGCTTTCTTTATCAATTGAACTTAATTACAATAGTTAAAATTAATCAAAAAAGCTTATTTGATTTCAAACTTTAAGCTCAATATAATTAGATGATTGATTTTTATCGTCTGTTATTCAAAATATGTATCGTATCCGTAATGATTTTAATAAGACGTTTAGTTGTTTACATTACCATTCAAAAATTTAAGCATATGAGCACAATGTGACAATTTTTATTGACATATTACTTTTGATGAGGATCTTCCTGTCCACCCAGTTGTACTCGATTTTTTGGAATATTTTTGCAGTCACCAGATTTAATTTCGAAAACTAAGTTGACACTAAATTATCAATTAAATTATTTTTTACTTGGTTGAATTCTATTTTGAAAGTTTAGTATATTTTGCTGTGCCCATTTTGATGTATGTGCAGTATATGATTCTTCAGAATGTAAAGATATATAAATATTTTTTAAATATCAGTTTGGGAAGTCATGTACTGTATTTGAATCATTTATCCACATACAAAAATAAACGATTAGTTCGTGTACTTATATGCTAAGAAAATTAGCTGACTATAATTTATTACCATGTCCCATCTGAAAAAGAGTCTACACACTATGAAGATTTCCACTCAAGAAATGCAGTGTATAGATTTTCGCATTGAAGACGTGTCTTGATATATTTTCTCACGAACATTGGATGTCAGCCCTTTCCAGTCCTGCATCTTTTGGATTTTAAAAATACCAGCAGCTTTGGGAATCAAATACGCAATCTCCGGCTCAGAACCGCGTACGCTAACATGTCAGCTACTGGAGAGAAGTGGATGTAGTTAAATAGAAGACGTCCAAGCCACAAATTGAAATATTTCATTTTATTGCATAAAATGCTTTACAAACATCAAGACTGGACGTCTTCTGCTAATTAACCCACAAAACATTCAATAACTTTTAAAGTAGTACGTTTTTCAACAGTCTGACCAATCAGGAAAGATGTAGTATATGCCATGTAAGTATTTAAATTACATAGTACAGTCTTAATTATATAAAAGTCATACTAAATCTTACTTTGTTTCTGAAAATTTTCAATCGCATTGTTCTCGCAATCGATAGATTGTAACTTGGACGTTTTCAGCTTAACTACATTCAAGTTATAATTACTGTTCATTAATTCAAATATTATATTTATTTGAAGTGTGGTACCAGGCTCTCTTATCTACTACCCGTCATGTCTTCACGTATATTATGCGGGCGTATAACGAATATAAACAATCCTTAAACTGCAAGAATACCAAAAGAGATGCGTATCTAGACCTTGATGAGATCTGAACATTAAAAGCGAAGTCCAATAATTCTCGTTTATTTTTTCTTGTATTCTCGTTTACTTATGTACTAACATTGTATAGTTACATATATAGAAAAGTGTTATTTGAACGAAATCGAAACCTGTCTGTCACCTGTATGTTGTTTTGACAGGTGTTAAAAAAAGCCAATTATTTACAGTCAATACGATTACGTAATACGTATGCGTTTCATAAATAGCTCATTTAAAGCAGACAAATATTTAAATTTTATTGCCAAATTATTCTATAAGTAATAATAAATTTTGTAATTATTTGAAATTGATACACATCCATATTCAGTACATACATATCGTCGCAATCAAGGAAAAACTCACCAACTAATTAAGCTTAATGTATGATATGCGATCGTTTGAAGAGACTTAGTCCATAACACAATTAGACCTAACACATTTTGACTAGCTTGCTGATTAATTTTGTGAATAATTCTTTTCAATATCTAGTACATATTTCAATATTATATCGATTGTGAAAAGGAATAAGGACGCAACCCACAAATAACATATTTCATAGGGGGCACAAAAATCTTATATTTGATGATTTTAGGCCAAAGCCAAAATATTGAATAGACATAACCTTGAAGTACACGAAGACTAAATCTGACGCGGTGGAAGTCTTTTTTCCTCTTCCCAAATTTGACGTACCTTCCTTTTTTCAAACTTAAATGCTAAATTTAGAAAGTAATTCGTTATCTTTTTGATATAACGTGTATTTAAGTCCAAACATTGTGATTATCGAAAAAAACTGTTTCCATAAATTAAAGAGTTACGTTATTCTTTCTTTATACGGCTGATATGTACGAGTGTAAGATAATTAAAAGAAGTTCATGTTATATAAATACGCGCAATCTGTAAATATATAAGAATACAATGCGGAATGCACATGCAATAAATAAATAATATATAATGCATTGTTGCGATGTAAAGCTTTTAGATTTATACCGAAGTCTATTTTGAAAGCATCCTCATTGTCAGATGCGGTCGTTTAAAAATGATAAATGCACTTTCATAGATACGAAAGCTTTAAACGAGAAATCTGGAGAACGAAAATTATGCAAGTCATTTAGCTTATTATAACTTTTGTATCTATTTTTCACGTGGGTTTATGCTATTTTAAATAGGTCATTCTGCTAATGACTTTCAACGTTTTTTTGTTTAAAAGTTTTGGCACTGTTTTAAAAAATTAAGAATGGCTATTATAAGCTTTAATGAAGTGACTATTTCGACTGAAACTAAAATGAAACATCCATGAAAGAGCTTTGTCTGGCATTATATTATTTAAATTTAAATATTAGAAGTATAACAAAATATAAATATCATTTTGATTCGTCTTCTTTGTGAAAAAGCTCAAAATGATAACTGGTATGTTTGTGTGTATATTATTTTAAAAGACCGTCGTTGAATACTTATATATTGTATTCCTTACAATCATATATTATAATCTAACCTAACCCGCGCAAAATTAATATCAATCATATCTGTATGTAACTGCCCTCATAAAACACATTGATTGTATTCGGTGAATTGTCTATTCATAATATCGTTCGCGTTTTGAGTGGTAATAGTATTGTCTCACTCCCACCCGCGCATGAACTTCGAGGCTTGTGGAGTCAGTCAATCAGTGACATATCAACGTATTTATTTGCATTGTTGTCCTAAATTTTAAAGACACTACAATTGAAGAATATTTGAATTTGAAATAATCTATAAAACAATATTTTTGCTGTCCAGGCTTATGGAAAATAGTTTAGAGATTCGTTTTTAAATAATGTTAGTCTAAAAAAACGTATATCTTAGGTTATATCGAATTTGCGAGTCCAAAATTCAACAATTAATAATTTAAATAATTTCGCATCTGGCTTCTGTACTTGTGAATAAGCGATAAATATTTTTTTTTTCCATTTTTGCTCCCAAACTGTAGCATATGGATTTACACAGTATCAAGGTATCCACTCTGAGAGTGGAGTATATGAACCTCCACACTGTGAAGACGTCTTGACAGATTATTTTTCACAAGAATTGTTTTTCAGACAATTCCTCAATCCAATGGGCTTCCAGTTCTGCATTTTAAAATTTTAAAAATCCAACAGATGGGTATTCGAACCCGCATTCCCTGGATTATCAGCCGCGCACGCTACCAACTGCGCTTACCTAATACATACTATGAAAGCATTTATTTATCTAGCGTGCATGGACACGTTCGTGCCTACTCCAGCAAGATCTCTACAGATCTCTGTATACACTACTTTTTTACTATGAAATAATGCTAGTATGTGATCCTTTTTGATAATTTCCATGAATAACCAAGAGGTATGTCAACTGTTGCAGAAGTTTTGTAAATAATGATGAGGCGAACCGGCAAGATGTGCAACCGCCAAAGCGCTCCTAATAAAAAGCTTATACTAATATAATAAGTGGCGTGTGTTTAAAAACAAGCGATTCTTCCAAGAACTTGAATTAAAGCATGAATTCATCACACGTTGTTGAAGCAAACGATAGCCAATTTGTCGACAGAGTCGTTTGAAATAGCCGAAATGATATCCGGAAGTGTCGAGCTTAAAAAGCACACAAAGCTTTGTGAATGATAATGAAAGCTCGTGGAAACAAATACATAATTTGTTTTATTAGTATTATTATTGTATCATTTATTTCATATTATAGTAAGATATATATTATAAATATATGATCATACATAAGTTTTTACACGTGCAATGACATACTATTACATAATGAATGATAGGTTTTTTCTTAAATTATATAATATACGTACATGTTTAATATATTTTGTAGACAAAAATGATACTTATTTATTCAACGATATTTCTATTATGAGTGTTATTTATAGTATGACTAAATGAGAAATCGATAACACCACTTATTGTTTATCGTAAAGTATAGAACTAGCCCGCTAGTAGTAATGCTAATACGAAAAGAAATAGTTATTTTCAAGAAATAATGACTTCCACTTCAGAAGAAGCGATGTTTTTTTTTATAAATTTCTCGAATATGATTTATCTAACTTTAACAGTGCCGTCAAATGAACTCTTTAGTTTTGATTTCTATATTTTATTTATTATTATATATAGCTATGCCCCCCCGGTAGCTTAGAAGCTTAGTACACCCCTCGCGGATTCCCGTAATCCAGAAAAAGCGGGTTCGATTCCTACGGAAATGCAGGGCTAGGTGCTCTTTGAGATGAGCAATTGTCTGATAATCAATTCTAGTAAAAGTAATCTGACAATACATATCTTCAGATAGCAGAAATCCATATGCTCCACTTTGAGGGCGAATGTGGTGGCACATATACAGATGTAAAGTTTAATTTAAATAATATTTTATCCATACTCTTTGTATGTAATAAGTATAAATATATTATCTCTCCATGAAAAGTATTTTAGTCCACGTTGTAAAGTTCTTAACATGTTAAACACATAATTGACTTGAGATACGAATAAGTTAATATGTAATTATCTCTATACAGTTAAACAGACACATGACAAAGAGAAGAAGCTTGTTAGAGTGAATAGAAAGTTTGTTAACCTAAAAAAATTGTCGTTCTGGAAGGAAAGATCTTGAAACTTTCAACAGAATATTCTCTTAATAGTACCTGATCGTACTTAAACAAAAAAAGCACTTTTTTGTCACTGCGGTAATAAAGCTTACTCGAGTATAACAGCCGAAGCTTGTTTCAAATGCTTTACGTAAGTCTTTTATTGGCTTTTTCACGCCCCATGCCGTTACTAAACTTATGTTAAATATCTTTTCAGGGAAATTTAAGACTATTTCAGTATAGTGTGAATAAATGATGCATTCCAGTATAATATTATAACTAAAAAGATTGTTCGTATCTCAGATATTCTTTTAATATATACTTACTATACTTACTGATGTCAAAACTTAATTTAGGCGTGTGTTTTTCGATTTTTTGTAGTTGTATTTTAAGAATTATAAAAAAAAAATCGTATTGAATTCGGAAAAATGAAAGCTTATAAAAAGCTCAAATAAAAAAAACGTATCTTAAAAGAAATAAAAATCTATATTGCTATTTGTAAAACTTCACATTTCGGAGATCCATATACTCCACTTTCGGAGTGGACATATTCACACCATGAACATACACATGCTACACTTTGGGAGCGAACATGGTATAAAAAAAGTTCAGCGAAAGAGACTAATTTTTTTTTATAAATGACATAGCGAATAAAGTATGTATACACTATTTTATACTTAATGATCGCAATACAAAAAGCACTTACAAAAAAGCTTTGTGATACGTTTTTAAAAAGGATATGCAATTACTCGTAAGCTCTCCAAACATAATAAACGACCGTCAAAAACGATCCGAAGAAGTTTTTTGTCATAACCACAACAAAGAGCCATATATTCTATTTATATTATGAAACATATTCCATTCACGCCTTTGAAAGTATTCCACGTTACTGTAAAAATATATTTTGACAGCATATCATAATTATATTTAACATTAAAATTATACATTAAATATTATTTACAAATTATACAATTATGTACACCCATTAACGGCGCTCGTTAAAAATAGTATATAAGCATATATAACGTAGTAGATAATACGTGGGAAAACGATGATAATGGATACTAAAACCGAATTATATATGTAAAACAATTTTACATTTTATTTGTTATAATTTATGTGCGAATATAACGAATGAAAGGTGACGTAAAATGGAAATTTTCATCGTTTTGGGACTCTAAAGGAAACAATTAATTTGATTTATCATTTAAATTTGTCTTGTACCAGTGGTAAATAGTACATTTGATAGAACAGCGATATTAATTCAATAAAAATATTCTCGATGAATAAATATATTTTTTATGCAATGTTTTCTCTGAAAGTGGAGAATATGGATCTATATAGTGTGAAGTTATCCACTATGGCAATGGAGTATATGGAAAAGATAATTCATCGTGGTATTGGTGGAAAATTTGGATGACCTGGATATTCAAGATAATGTTGAAGGACCGTGCTGTCAACGAAGAAAAACTAGTTGAAATATTAAATGAATTAAATCCAGATAATACTCAGAAAGCACTTGCCCCGAATCAGCTACATAAGTTTTGGGGTTAGCTGACAAATTAGAGCATTACTTTGTAGAAAATGATACTAGAATGGAAAGAAGTATGAAATTCAAGAAGAAACTACAGAAGTGCTTGGCTGGTTATCATTGAATATATAAATATTTACACACTACCAGCAGACGATCGCTCAATAGGCAGCTTTAAAAGGTTAAATCCGATAATTCTCAAGAGTCTTCCGATAATGAGAACATACAACTCATCCTGAAAAGAAGTCGAATAAATTGGATTTCAGGTTAGTTAGCCATGATTAGTTATCTAAATTATCTTAGTATTTAGATACGTAAACGTACATATATTTTTTGTTTATTGGAAAAAATTAAGGATGAAGCAGAACTTGGAACGCATAATCTAATTTTGTATATTCGTATTACATGATACTTTTCGGGAACCATATGGCCGTGTTATACGAGGTTCGAATGTATTCCGTTTCTGGAGTGGTCATACTCACACTGCTGCTGTTGTCCAACGTTCTACTTTCAGAGCGGATATGGTTAGAAAACATATTTATGAATATAGTTTTGTATCCAAGAAAGTTCTTGCGTTTACGTCTGTTTTTATACAAAAAGAGATATTTTTTACAAAGTTGTAATGCTTTCAGAAACGAAGACCGGCGAGTGATTAATAGCCAGATAGTCGGCTCGTGGGAAATGAGTTGAAAGAAATGCTTTGTAAACATTTTTTACCCAAATGGATGAATATAACGTAACATTTTATATTATATGTCAGATACTGAGTTTTGAACTCCGCCTGTTGTAGTAATTTGTCACTGTAGTTTGTACGCATTAGGCCGTCGGGAGGATAGCAGGGCGACCGCTACAAAGCGACCATGACAGAGATGCAAATAGTTATAAATAGGTGAGTGAGTAGTTAGGCCAATTCGGCAGCGCGTCAGTCACAACAAGTCGCCTTCTTGCTCACTCACAATTTATAGCTGTTTGGCATCTCTGTTTCCGTGGTTGTGTCACTGTCGCTCTATTACCGTTGCATCTATAGTGTCCGCATCCTTAAGCCGGAGCTACGAAAGCAAAGCAACGGTGGCAGAGCGTTGGCAATAAAGATGCGAAATAGCTATAAATAGGTAAGTGAGCAAGTGTGCATGTTCGGCAGCGCAACAAGACCCATTCGTCAACTTGCTCACATTATCACTCACCTATTTATAACTTTTTTGAATCTCTGCTGCCGTCGCTCTGCTGCCGTCGTATCTATCGTAGTTCTGGCCTTATATTGCAATTACTTCATTCCTAATAACAGTCTTATGATGATATTTTTGAAAAGGTTTTTTTTACATAAAGTAAATTAAACGAAATGAGCAAATCCCTTAAAATGTTTCTGGTACGGCCCTTTATTAATATAATAATTTGGATTTCACCGCCCCAGGTAAATAACTTCTAGGCGTTATTAAAAAATATCAAAAAGAAATCTTACGTAAAAAAATACAATTTACATACGTTATATTAAATAATCTAAATTTATTATTACACTTTTTTATCTATCAAATTAGTGTTTAGCTTGTTGACAATTTGAAAATAAAACGTATAATAGACAAATCTACCAAAAGGTCCCTCATAGACCATCACTATATGCTTATACAATATAATAAGTCGTCACAACAACTTGCTCACTCACCTATTTGTAGCTGTTTTGCATCTCTGTTACCAACGCTCTGCCGCTGCCACCCTACCGCCATCGCTTATATCGTAGCGTCAACCTTAAAATTGTGACGCAGAATTCGCCGGCTTAACCAATATCTGTGAGGTTGACTATCGATTTATCGAGGGTCGGCTTAATTAATAATAACAAAAGACCTATATCACACCTCGAACAATGAGAATACGGGCGAATGAGATTATCTCGCCTTTAATTGAATGTAGTTAAGCAGAATACATCCAAGCCACATTCTCATCTGACTGAGTAAAACGTATTTGAAAATTTAAAGTAACAAATTAACATTTAGTATGAATTATATATTATTAAGACTGTAATATGAAATCTTATCTACTACATGACAGGTAGTAGATAAGAAAGCATAGTACCATTCTTCAAATAAACATAATATTTGAATTGATGAACAATAATTATAGTTAGAATGTGGTTAAGCAGAAAACGTCCAAGCCACAATCTACCGATTGCGAGAGAAACGCGATTGAAAATTTTCAGAAACAAAGTAAGATTTAGTATGAATTTTATATAATTAAGGCTGTAATATGAAATTTTAAATACTTACATGGCATATACTGCATCTTTCCTGATTTGCCAGATTGTTGAAAAACGTACTACATTAAAAGTTATTGAATTTTTTGTGCGTTGGACGTCTTCTGCTAATTATAATTTTGATCGTTTTTAGCTTGGATTTTTATTGATATAATATTAATCTTTGTCCATAAAATCTTGAAATTGGTTATATTTAGTTTTTTTTGTCGTTTATAAATACAACAATGTATCGTTACAATACAAAACAACTATTTATACGTATATTTATTTAAAAAAAACACGTGGAAGTGGTATTATGATAATAATTACAATTTAAAATAGATATGTTATGTAATGAAGTGACCTTATATTTAAACTTCAAAGCCGAATACATATGAACCACGTGAACGTTTTGTATAATAGATATTATTATTTGTAAATTGTTAGTATGTGGGTTAGACTAAGCAGTGGCCACTTCTTCTAGATGTATATTTCTGATTAGTTGTCTTTGTTATGTTAACGTACTGATGTTTTTAGAGCATGTAATAAAATGAAAAATATCAATTTGTGGCTTGGACATTTTCTGCTTAACTGCATCCAATTGTGCCAAAACTATCGGTGCTGGACTCCAAGCGTTCAGTTATAAATGTATGTTTTAAATCAAAAGTATGCAAAATCTACTGGATCGATTATTGTTATTGTATAAGCTATACAAATCATTGTATTATATATTTAAGTTAAATACGTTAAAAGCTGGTATACGTCTTTAATCCTTTCTAGATATTTGGATTTATATCAAACAAGACTATACCAAACGATATTTTTCCCATAAGAATAAAAGGAAAAATGATCAATTCGTTCCAATTTTTCCTTTAAATCCTATGGGAAAAAAAGTTTGTAAATAGGTTCCATTTGGTGTAAGTTTGGTGGAATGAATGAACAGGGCCGTGTGGTAAATTTTCTCGGTACGATGCAAGTCTTAAAAATGTCGCCCTTCTCGCGCGCTGAAAATTTTCATCCCTCGTTATTTTTAGGCCTTACCCTTATTTTTTTTTACTTTCTCCCAAATAATCTGATTTCTCCCAAAAAATTGTATAGAATTCTCTACTTTTGCCGCCTCTTACACGATGCCGCCTGATGCAATCTCTGCTTCATAGCACGCCACGGCTCTGTGAATTAAGAAAGTACATATATCAAACACATTGTTGCCCCAAAATAGGACGTACTCCAAGTTAGAAGTATGCTGAGGTACCACTGTAACACAAAATAGTAAAAAATGTAATACATGAAAAACCAACGGCAGAAATAGAGAGGCGACACCCCAAGACCTTTAATAGGCAATTTTAAGTATATTATATGATAAATTAATATACAATATCAAGAACATTTATAATTAATTATAATGATGATGTTGGTATTTATAAGTAAATTGATCTTAATATTCATAAATCTTGTTTCAAAAAGCTGCCTGTCAGTTTCATAAATTTGATTAATTATATTGAACGAATTAAGGTTGTATTTTTATACCTTTCCAATATTAATTAGCCTTTTAATTAATCAACATTTTTACCGACTCCTATCAAAGTCGATAAACGCGTTGAGATAAGGAATCAATTTATTCCAGTAATTAATCAATAGATGGAGCTTCGACACCAAATTAATAATAGGAAACTGTTTTATCGATTAAATTAAAAATACAGATAAAACCAAATGATATGAAAGTATCTTCCGTTGATCTATTTATTACTCTCCCATTTCCCGTTTACAAAGTGTGTTCACCTTTTTAATGCGGAACTTCATCCGATGTTGTTGGCTGTACTTCTTAAGCCAACTCGTAAGAACTTCATTCATATGCATTACAGCAGTAGATCCCAAACTTTTACAGTCATAGACTTAACTATAAAGAAAATTCGTCATTATTTTCTAATTATTTGCACCAGTATATATTACGTATCAAACCAAAGGATATCAGTATTGACGATATAAGCCATGTTAAAAATCAAGTTTTAGTTTATTCAAAATATTCTTATTTTATCTACAAATATGCTGTGTCTCTTTCTGTTTACACGGAAAAATATACAAATAACATGAATTTAAGTCAAGTCAAGTTTATCATCGTATTATCATTTAAACGATTATAAGTAATATCGACTGTGGAAAGGAAAAAAGACGTAAGACACATAAACCAAGTTTTACACGAGGGACAAAAACGTCAACTTAATGTTTTGAGCCAAAGTCAAAATACGAGATAGACACAATCTTGAAGTCCGTGAAGACTAAAACTGGTGTTTTATTTACTCAGTATAATAATATTATAATAAGTGATTTAAGAAATGTGGTCTTTTTTTATGGTCGAAAATTGGATAGGCCATCGTTTATTCAAACTTAAAAGCTAAATTGAAATACTAATTTGGCATTTTCAGCTTAAACCCTTTTAGTACAGCGTGTATTAAGGTGTATATATTGTGATTATCGAAAAAAAGCAATTTTGAAAAATTTTGGAAATGAAAAAGGGATGTACCTTTTTCTTTCCACTATCGATATATATTCCTACTTACTAATATTTGCATATTAAGATGAAATTGAATTTATTTACATATATTTTTATATTTATAATATGATTTTATTAACCCTTTGAATGGTAAACAATAATTATACTATTATAATTGAATCAAAAGCATTTTCTAAGTGTATTCGATGTTAATATTATAGAAAAAGCCTCACAAAGAATAAGTTGTTAGTTATTTAGTAGAAAATCTTACGGCTAGCAAGAAGGTTTCACCTCAACATAGCTTAGTTAGTTAGAATATTAATCACGCACATTATAGCGCACACCAACCATGGTCTCGGCAAGCTGCTGCTTGGAGACTTTATGTTCGTTGCGCCATGTTCTATGATCACATAACAGGTATAAAGTCGCGGCAAGGGGTAGAGGGCAAAGAAAATTTAGCAATAGACCAAACATGAATATATAAAATAACACTGCTACATGTATTATATACTGCCCTACTAAGTGTAATAAAAACACCATATCTATCACACAAGATATTGTGTATTTACTTAGAAGGCCAGTATAGTGGAAAGTATATTTCCATTAATAATTATTAATAATATTTTAATATGAATGTACCATACTACAATAAATAAAACTCGCTTTTTTCTGTCCCTGTGCATCCATGTAAAATTGTATTTATCATTATTCACAAAATGCTTCTCAACCAGAAGTGTTATTTGTTAATCCAAATGGGGTGATATTGAGCACGAAATCAATTGCCAATTAGGGGGCATCCACCCCAATGGAAAATGGGAGCCAAAGGGTGTCATCGTATGAACAGGTCCCTGGCACCGCGATGTTATTTTCCATTCTGTCAGTCAAATTCTCATGAACTACCGTCTGAAGCTTTTATTCATTAAACTAAGTAAGCTATCACGCCTTACTGTTACAAGCTTTTATATTTCAGTCATTAGCTTTTTGCGATTAAAAGCTTATTGCTATTGAATATTAATATTTACAATGTCAGACTTTTTTGTAGTATTTAAAGAAATCGTCGTTGTTCTTTACCACATTTGTTCCACAAACTAGTAATTCATTCTTGCATATTAATTTACTATTATCTACATTTTACACATCTTTTCTCATCTCACCGTTACATGTTAAGCATTCTTCCAAGTTGTATTCTATGTTATCCCAAGAGCTGTTTGTTAAAACCTTGATTGCGTATCGCAACGTTTGTCTAATTTCTATTAAACGTTTTTAAACTTACATATTCGTGAGAATTCACAGTCAAAGACGGTAGATTTGGGTTTAAAAATGACAATAAAAAAATTAATAATAAAAATTATTATCAATTCATTTATAATTTCGGTTGTTGTAGTCATCATACTTGCGTATTATGTGAAATTGAAGCTTAACCATTTAAATGTCAAACAACGTCATATCACTGTTCGTGATGACATACATAAATATTTGAAATGATAGACTTGTATATAAATGTTAAATTGAAACGTTACAATTTGAATGTCAAACAAGGTTACATCACTATGATAACAGGGATAAATGCTAACTATATATTAACAATAATACTAAATTGCTTCTTATTAATGTCGCGCAAAACGATTTCAAAATGAAGCAGGTTTACAAATACTACAATGTTTTTTGTCAAAATTATTTATAAATTCCAGTACATCTCTTAATTATTCTTAAATTTTGAAATATATTATAGCAGTTAGGGCTCAACTGAGAAATGTTTAAACAAGGATTAAGTTTGTAGGAAACAAACTGCAAATTCATTCGAATTTAAAATTAAAATCAGGCATAAACTTCATAGTCCAATGGCGAAAATCGCCTTCCATTTGATTCCTTCTCATTTTTAAAACCCTAAACACCTAAAATAACGACATACAAGATATTACACCATCCTTACAAGAGTTAGGAATATATATTTTTTCTAGAATTCTTGTTTGACAGTCTAATAATGATGTTAGAAGTCTTGGCCGATGTTTTTTCTTCTTATACAACAGAGTGAAGCAAGAACATAAAACTTAGCACAACTTAAAGAAAAGAGTATATGTTATTTGGCTTTCGTATTGCGTATTATATATCATTTGAATTTTTATTCATGATATTATTATAGGTTACTGAACTACGCTGCATTTGTCATACTTCGTTGCTGATTTGGTATTTTGCCAAAGTTTATCAAGAGTTTGTTGAGTTTCATTTAGTTCTTCAGTTTGAGAAACTTGAACGGTATAAAAGAATCCAGATGATAACGTTGTGACATTATTGATGCGCACTATTCGTTATATATATGGTTTTTGCAATGATTTATAGATCACTTTGTATAAATTGATGTATGGACGTTATATCTCTTGGAAAATTGGCGTCTGTTGCCTATTGTAATGTCAAGTTGAGTTATTATCAAATAAACAGGACCTGACTTAGAGTATAAATGTGGATTATTAATAATATTTTCATTTAATGATATTGTTTAACTATCCATAATTCAAAATTTATGGATAGTTAAACAATATGGCAATATTCCTACATACGTATGACAACCATTTCATGTGTAACATACATTACATTATACATAGCTACATGACTCGAATCCACGACTTTTGGTGTCAGGTGTTTCACTAGAACACGCTTTATTGCTCAGCCACTGAGGATATACAATATTTAACCACCAAAAAATAAAAAAGTAGACATTTTTTTTGTATTGTGTTAGGTATATATATAAACTTGTAATATATACATTATTTCAATCTATTGTCCTACTTATCACGTAACAGAGAAATGTGAGTGAGCGAGATACAGCCAAGACTAGTTATAATAGTTAGGTTACGTTTGGTTTGATGTGTTTATATCAGGTTGGGTTATGTGTATTATTTAATTGTTGGGTCTATCATAGTCTATATTACGTTCGGCTGTTTCTTCCATTTATTTTTTGTATATATATATTATGTTATGTTTTCTTTGAAAGTGGAGTATATAGATATCCGCAATTTGAAGACGCCTTGACAGGCTATTTTCACGAGAATTGTTTGTCAGATAATTGGCTCAGCCCTATGAGTATCCAGTTTTGCATTTTTGAATTTTTAAATCCGACAGATGCAAAATCGAACCCGCATACACCGAATTGCTGAGCGCGGACGCTACCAACTACACTAACGGACACACACAGACACACACACATATATATATATAGCGTGTGTGCATTACATCGGAAGAATGCGGATTCGATTACTACATCTAACGGATTTTTTTAAACATGTTCATTGGATTAAGCAATTTTCGGGACAACCAATTCTCGTGAAAAATAATCAAGACACTTTTTCATATTTCGGAGATCCACTTTCAAATCTAACATGGAAAAAATATAATATAAAATTTAAAATCAAAATATGAAAACAAAAAGTGAACAACACTCAATATTTAAATTTTAATACTTAATCCTCCTCTGCTAATAGGACAACGCTATCGAGGAGGAATTCCCCGGGACGATATTGTGCCAACTGAGCTTAGCAACGACAGTAACAATAGTAAAAGCAATTGCTTTTATGCGGAAACATTTGCGAAAACTGCGCACAAATTAAGATATTCCAGACTTAAACCATCAACCATGATAACAGGCACCGTGTATACATGTAATTTAAACTTGTAGTCATTTAGATACTTATTGTTTGTGTAATATGCGTAATGGTAACATACCTGCTGAAATATTTCGAATAACTTTTGGTAATTAGAAACGTAATACTATACATTTTGCTCGTATGCAATAAAGACATAACATGACAATTTCATTCTTTATAACAGGCTTGGCCAACCTGAATTGCTACACGGGCCGCATTGGCATTCTAAAATTTTACAAGGGCTGCACATACATAGAAATTTTCGAAACTATAAACGTATTGTCCGCGCGTGTGAAACGCGATTAAAAGAAAAACGGAGACAAGATTTTGTGTGTCTGATTATTATATTATGGTACAATAAATTAATAAACTAACAATTATCCTTGTAAAAACTGTTAATATAAACTTCATTTAGAAGCAAATGGTCATTGACTGTAGTAATTTAGGTTTTATTATACATCTTTCCTTTTAATATTTCTAAAAGCATATATTGTCTCTGGTATTATTGTTATAATTATAGTCATTGTACGGCTTTATCTTTTATTTAACATTTGACCTGCGGGACCCGTAATATTACGTGATTGTGTACTCTAACGGTTGTCTCCCAGACTCGGAACGTTCCGTACCTTATATTTGACAGCCAAATGTAGTCAAATACTCTTACTGCATTTTTATAATAAAAACATAAATTTTTCTCGCTCTATATTTCGTAAATGTCGTCACCTCTCATATCAATCTACATGTGTGGTAGACTTATCCTATCCTAGCCTATCATTTTTCAACCGAAATCGTCTTCCTTGGTTTAGGATACTTTTTTTTCAGTTCCGGTAAAATATTAAAAATACTTTCGTAAATTTTAAATGAGTTTATTAATGCCGATGAGGATTGTAGAACATTTTTATCTCAAATATTAAAAATTACCAATATCTCAGTTGTACGTGATAATTATATAAGCTATGACAATAATATAATTCTGAGATGTTGATAAATTGGTTCTGCATAGAATTTTTAGTACATACAACAAAAAATATTGAAATATTTAAAGTGCTTTTGTAAATATGTTGATTTTCGCAAACGTTAAGTGCATTTTGCGAATTCGCCAAAAGTACCCCGCAGGTTAAGTGTTAAAAGTATAACCCGAAGGAGATTATAGCCGCGAGCCACACAAAAGGAAGTCACGGATAGCAAGTTGGTCAGCCCTCTTTGAAAAAATAATTTGAAAAATATACGTGCTTTTTTTAATGACACAGTGTTTTATTTAATTATTTATGTTCATAATTTAAGAAAAAACAGTTTCTTAATTAGAAGTACATATATGAAAAATCTATTACGTCCGTGTAAATTAATGGTCACAACCGTGATTTCTAAGAAAGATTTTGTGATATTTATTTCCTTGGTTAAATTGATTATTCATCATATTCCCAATTAGACCCGCTGAAAAATTTCACCGTTTTACTGCGGGCTTATTAAAGGTTCGTTAAATTATCAGCTATAAAAAGTGAAAAACTTATATGATTATTGTTTTAAAAATATGGTTGTACTTGTATCTTAAAAAAACATGTTTACGGTCCGCAGAATTCAAAATGGTAAATTTAGTGATCCACTGAGTTTAAAAAGTTGGTGACCGCTGACATAAAAGAAAATGGGAGTTCGTCGAATAATGGCGTTATTGTATGGGGTATTTTGTTGGACATTAGATTATTAAAATTAATGTTTAATACTAACAACTCTAGTGTCGAGGACATACAGAAATGGCAGCTATTTGTGTTATAATACCAGCGCGCTTTCAGTGTTTATTATATTTTTAAACAGTAAAAAGCTTAGCACGAATCTTTTGGTCACAAAATAATATATCACGCTGTTAGCGATGCTATTAGTAGCGCATTGTGAAAATTTATCTTAACACTTTTTTCACGAGAGTTGGTTGACTGCCAATCTATTTTTAATAATATTTAATAGTTTTCATGGCTATAATACTGCAATACTACACTCATAATAACAGATATTAATGATAAATAGAAAAGCTATGAATTCTAAATTATTTAAAACTGGGAAACTTCCATATGTGAGATCACTGTTAAAAGCTATACACCAATACCAATTCACTTGTTCCACAATTCCATGCAAATAACTTATCACCGGCAGCTGCTATAATCATGAGTTCTATGAGTCGAGTAAAGTGTCTTTATTTTTAATAATTATACCTCGGACAGTGGTTTTACAGATCTTTAATTTAGTGAAATGTTTCATTTGGAAGAATAATAGGCGAGTCTTATTACAAAAACATGGGAGTCAATTCATTTTAGAAATAAACTGCAAAATATTATTGTTAATTAGCAAACGATACAGCATATTATTAACTTGTAAAATATAATTAAGTTTAAAAAGTCAAATGTTTTTAATGAAATTTCGTAAGAAATAAGTAATTTTTTCGTACAAAAAAACTCGCAAAAGTTCATTCAAACTAACAATGCTTTGACGTGATTTATTAAAGGCAGTGGCGGAACATTATCATAAAAACAGATAGGGTCCGAGTGAACAGTATAATATAGGGTTGGAGTCCGCTCCTTGTTTCCTTTCAAAACGGGCCGCCACTGAAGGGTAGGTGTGAAAAATATTGTATGACTCAGCTTATTTTTCGCAATTTTGACTGTCAAAAATAGAGGGCATGACTATCACTTCTTGTTATATGGAAGAATAATGATGGAAAGTGAGAATTCAAAAAAAAAATTAAGCAGATTTTTTTTGCAAAAAATTGATAGGTTTAAAGTCACTTACACTTCGCACTATGTATATAAAATGAAAAAATCTTTAAAATTATATTGTTACCTTTCCTTAACCCTTTGAATGCTAAATAATGATACAATATTGTTTTTCGTAATAACAAGTTTTTCCCCTCGGCCGAGGTGAGGTATTCAGCTGGGTAGATAAAAGTAACCTAAAATGGGATGTTTTCCAGTTTTTATAAAATAACTAAAAAATTACGAATCAAATCAAAAATTTGCCCAAGCGTAAGTTATAGATCGTAAAATTATGCATGAAATGAGTACCAACATGATGTATTTTGGTGCAGTAGTATAAGTACCAGCTCATTTCAAAGTTGTAAGAATTCTTCATCTTCTTAAGTTTGATGGAGACAGCATCTGTTCTTTATTTATTCACTTGCGAATGTTTGATTCACTGCCTATTTCTTCAGATTCATTAATGACCCAAATGATCTTTATCTTTATCTTCTTACACATCGTATTCCTCACTCAACTAAAGCATCTGTTCATCGTTGTCATCATCGTTTCCTGTAGTATTGATTATATCAGTTTTGGAAGAAGGAGCGTTAGTGTACGAATGGTCTTTGCAGTTCGCTTTTCTGTATATACATGCAGTTTTATACCCTTTGGCACATATGCATGATATAATCATGAACAATGTCTGAAGAGCAGGTTCTTCGAGAGTGGTAACTGGAGATAGACCATATTTGATAGTTTTCCAACACCAGCTTGATGCGTCACTTGGAGCTATTTTGTAAAAACTGGAAAACACTCCATTTTAGGTTACATTTATCTACCTAGCTGACTAAGGTCACTTCGGCGGAGGAGGGAAACTTGGGATAATCATGTTGGACCATATTTGAAGCGATTAAAAAAAATAACAACCCATGTCCGCAATTAATCTCCGTTTTTGTTACCCAGCAACTAGTCTGACCTATGGGTCGAATGGCCCGATGGGTGTGCGTATCTATAGTCAGTTGGACTCTGTCGTATGTCCGGCGGGCTTTCTTTCCACAAATGTTTGACAGCGAATATACTGACACATCCTACGCACACTACAGAGCAATTTAATGAGGTATTAGGAAATTGATAATGGTTTAATATTACAATAGTCAGGGGAATATTTAACGGAGCAGGTGACCATTGTGTCTTGGTTTCTACAATATATGATTCTCCAGTTAGAAAAAAATGCAAAATTAATATCTAATGAAGCTGTTTCTAGGACACTTCTGGCACTTGAAAGAGCGATTCTCGTTTATTGCACCACGTTATAGACGCGTATGACGAATTTAGATACGTGATGGAAGGTGAAGGGGAAAGCTAATTGATGCTGGTAAATTACCGTCTCTTCATAAAGATGTTTTTGTCCGGCTCGCCCTGAATATTTTATGATCTCTCCTAAGAGAAAACAATTTTCTATTGTTAGAATGTTGTGTCATCATAATTTCTACAGATGACCCTTATATTAGCAACTTATCTCACTAATTGATGCCGTTATTCGTTCAAAATTGATCACATCTCTTAGAAAGTCTCTACCTTTTTTGATACGTGCTAATGATAACAACGCATAAAAAGATTACCTTTAATTTGTATAAGTTATTAGCGTCACACACTTTTCTGTGGGAATTGTTTGAATGAAACACATACATATAATATGTCTACCTTATTTAGCGTGTTTTCAAGAACATCGATTGATTGATGATTGCCAATGCCATATGAACTTTTGAAAAGGTATTCTATTGTTACGTCGAATGCTATATTGTGTGGCTTTATTCAGAAAAGGTGAGCTATAAAACAATCGCAAATATTATATTTCTTTCAACCTTCTGAATCTTTTTCTCTTTTTGCCATGCCGTGTCTATAAGAAGGACCCTTGTGGAAAAAGGTTGTTTGTGTCCTCTCCCTCAATTTTTCTCGAAATAATAATTTATTTTTCTAAATTGTGGTTTTATAAAAGTATCTGTTAAAATAAACTACCAAATGAAAAGTATACACAATAATAAATATAGCTTGCACATATTTAAGTGTCTCGTATGTCTCTATAAGTTTCTTATATTTTTATAGTATACTTGTTTTAATTATATAAATATCATTGCACGTAAAAAATACTGGTAATTCAATTTAATTTTTGCTGTAAAAACCGCGCCCATTATTTTTAGGCGCTATTGTGCAGTGCACAGCCTGCACATTAGCACGGTGCGGCCCTGTATAAGTATACACCTTAATCATTATTATTATCATCTTACGTTGATGTTCAGTGAGCTAATTTGTAAATATTTTTTGGCGTCGAAGATTACGCGCTTAAAGCACATACATTACAACCGTGGAAAGGAAAAAAGACGTAACCCGCGTATAAAAAAATTTACAGGAGGCACATAAAATGTTTATTTAATGATTTTAAGCATATCCTTTTTTTAAACTAAAAAGTTAAATATGGAGATTAATTCAGCATTTTCAGATTACATTATTAATAACACGTGTATTAAATTGTATACATTCCGATTATTCAATAAATGTTTTACTTAATAATAAATCAGCTATTTTTGAAAATTGAGGGCCACATCTTTTTCCCTTTCTACAGTCGATATGCAATTCGAAAATTCAGGAATGTATGCACAATCCGTTGAAAGATACATTCAGAACCCATGTACTTTATAAACGGGCTATCAAAAAAAGTTAATACTAAAAATTGTGGAGATTAATACACTCTATGTTTATTTTGGAAATAATTTTAAAAATGTATCTCGTATTTTTGTTGTCTTTAAAAAAAATGTAAGATTATTTTGATATCAATCAGCATTAAGCCTTTATTTGCGTAGACTATTATATACAACTGTTTCATTTATACTGTGTATTATCTTCTTATTTGTATTAACTCTCGGCAAAGTAAAACTGTTTGAAATATGTACATATTTATTAGGAATTTATATTAGAGTATATTTATGACATTGAAATGTTATCTCTATATAATTTTATTGTTTCGTTTCCAAATTTCAAATAAATGAAAATGATCAAGGATAATCGCTCAAGCTTTATTTGTTGGGCTTGAAATAATGTGTTAACATAGGCACACCTTGTATATTAGTGTGATAGTCTAAATAATATATTAATACAATTGCTAAAAACAACTATGGAAAACAGTGTCTGCCAGTCTTCCAATCAAAACATTGTGTAATTTGGCTCAAATTATATTTATATACTTTGAAATTCATTGGTATCATGAGAAACACCGTTGACATAAGAAACATATCGAAATGTAAGTATTTTGATGAAAAGTTTTTCACTCGCGATGTCTCTCCCAAATTGAGTTGAAAAACTCTTGATTCTTCATCAGCATTCATAAGTCTTCTACTGCTGATAACGCGCCTGTCAAGGCCATACATAAATGACAGCCGTAACCACAATATGTTCAGCGTAGATTCTCATTTATTCTACAGGTCTGTAAAAACTTTCATTCCTCCTTTTTGAACCTAAGCACCAATCTTTTGATTTCTAGGAAAAAAATTACTTCTTTCTCATAACGATTTCGATGATATTAAATACTATCAATGACATAATTTTTGGATAAAAAGCTTGATAAATGTTCTTTTATTGCTGCCTAATTTTGCAATTGAACGTTTTTAATTATGTAATATAATTGATACTTAAATATTATTTGTCAGATTGAAGTAAAAACGTAAAAAAGCCTTTTTAACGTGCCCGTTTACGTTTAAGCGGCCGATAAAGTAAAAACGCGCCAAAATTTAAGTGAAAAATTCTAAATTCAAATTCGTCCCACGTTCGAAAAGTTCCCGCGCTTTTATTTAAACAATAAAAAAAACAAAACAGAAACATGCTTTGTGAGTCGTGCTCGAAATAAGTTATTAGTGTGATTTTTGTTTCTCCATTTACATCCAAACAATAAGAGCGAATATATCGTTCCTAGAAAGATAAATCTAAATGAATTAAATGAAAAAAAACGGAACATGTTAGTAACATTATTCTCTTCTTGCGTAATTTGTTAGTTTCAGAAGGAAATATTTTACTTGAATACGATGCAATACATCTGTGTCAACATTTTTGTGAAGAAAATATTCTCTAAAAGCATGGTACTTTGCTTTTTATGAATTTATGGTGAAACAGTTTTCTTCTTAAAGCGAAAGCTTTATTATATTAATTTATTACTGAGTTGACAATCATTTATCACCATTTAGTCTAGTTGTTTCACCCACAATAAACAAGAAATGTTGTATGGTTAAAACGAATACTGTATTTTTTTTATCAAACACAGCTGTACTGTATACTATGATAATATTTCTTATTAGTATTTAAAAACATCTTAAAAGATAATAGGTCGACTCTTAGCATGTTTTGCAATGAAGCTTTTCATATTTGGCTTAGCAATTCTTTTCTAGAGATTCATTTAAGTTATACTAAAAAAACGATCTTTTGATAAATTAATTTACTTATCATATTTTAAATAGTTCGGAACGAAAAGATAAGAGAAAGGGCCATGCAGCCACTTATCGCTGGCAAAGTGAAGCTGCGACGCTGAACCTGGCTCGGTCACATATTGCGCATCCCTCAAGAGTCTGAACCTGATCTGCCCATTCTTCAAGCTGACCGGTTGTCAGCATTCTAGAAAGCCGCTAAATACTATCTATAGAATGTATTTTGCGGAATTACAAGATGACCTGGGAGGACACAAGAATAATGAAGGGCGACAGGGATTCTCGGAGGCGGCATGTGGTGTCTATATGCTCCATTTAAGGAGCAGATATGAAAAAAGAACACTTTTTTTTGATAATATTATGTACGACACAAACGAAAGGTAGTTACTATGTATATTTAAAAATAATGAAACGTTTTTTTTCAACAAATATAATTAATTACAACTGACAGCATTTCTCGATTGCGAGATTTTTTCTTTTATTAAAGTAGTCTCATCGTTTTATCTACATCAGAGGCGGCCAACCTATCACACGCACCGAATAGAATGATTACAAGTGGCGCATTTAGAATAGGTTCTAGGTAGATTTAAACATAATAAGTTAGAAGTAATAAGCATGAGCCTTGGGTAATTTATATTTACTCTCGTCAAATAAAGAAGATCGCTTCTCCATATCAGAGCTCCGGGAAACGCCTGATTGATATGTGGATGGTGTTGTAGTAAAACATCCGAAAATACTTTGTAAGGATGTAAAACAATGTGCCATATCTGTTTTACATAAATCTGTATGTTTTTATTATCAGATGGTAATATGCTATTATCAGTTATGTTATAGCATCAGTATTTTATTCAGATAAGGTTAATTGGATGATATATATATACGTAAAAGATCATATAAAGATAATTCAGACATCACCAACATAATGTATAAAGTTTAGTGTCAAAGCTATTTCGTTCGTTGCACGCCATGATTTCACACAATGGAAAGAGACTAGCGCAAAAAGTTATTTTTCCAGGAATCAACAGAGCTGCTCCAGGCTTCAAGTCCTTATTTGTAATCCTGGATTAACTGGTTTGTCTTCGCACAATAGTAGAAGACTAAGACAATGAAACAACTTTTACTAAACAACAATATTAAATGACTTGCCATTAATCAAAGCGTGAAGGTGAAGATATATTTTTACGATTCTGCTAAAGAGAAGTTTGATTTAGTCAGTAGAACTATTTTTTTAAATAGTTAATAAATTTGACAAGATCACAGCAATGAAACTATTGAGAAGCTAAAGCAAATACTTTTATAATTTTAAAATACCAAGTATATTAACCCTCTCATTAGTGAGTTAATTTTTATGCACACACGTTTTAAATACTAAAATCTCTCACAGCTATAAATTCAACTAATATCATAAAATTAATCGAATATAAACATCGCCATTGCTCTCCGCATTGGCATGACTACTGGCAGGATAGTCCTGCA
>JAGVSQ010001407.1:0-29539 GCA_022683975.1 Rhyacophila evoluta | reverse complement strand
TTCCGTTAAAATTTTCGGGTTCGCGAAGTGTTCCATTGCAGAAAAAGTTTGGGAAACCCTGATATTAAGCTATAGAAAAATATTTAATAATCGTATTATATAATATGTTTCACAAGAAAGTTTTATAAATTCCATCGAAATTTACCAGCATCTGGATGAGCAATATACGAGTACATAATTATATATATTTTCACGAGTATTGTTTGTCAGACAATTTCTCTACACATCCAGTCTTGCATTTTTGAATTTTGTAAAGTTTGACAGATGAGGAATCGAACCCACATTACCCGATTGCTAGAAGCGCACGCTACCAACTACGCTATCGGGGAGACAATATATATCTTTAAATTATAAAATGGAAAATGTTAATTAATCTCCCCTCTCTTGTTTAACATATTATTTAACTTTGATACACAAAAAAATTACATTATATATTGAGAAATGGTTTTTAACCTTAATGATATTTAAATGCTAGATAATTTTGTTAATATTAAATAATATATGAATACAGGTAACTCCCGTTAACTTGCGCATTGTATAATACATAAGATATACTATACAGTCTGAAGACAATATGATTGCAAATAACGAAGCACATTTTTTTATAGTAATAACTTTGCTAACAATATTTCAATAAATTGAAAACCTAGCATTGCCGAAAGAAAATATAATATTACATAGCACGACATTAAATACGTAGATCTATTTACGGTGTATACTGCGTATTGTTTGTATAACCAGTTGACACACCAAAGTAGTACACCAAATTGTGTATATTATTTATAAACACAATATCCAAAAGTATATCAATCAGGCAGAATTTGACAGTAAGGAAATTTGATGTTATTTCGGATTCAATTCGCGTACGAACCGTGCTTGCATTAACCGGCATCCAAGCGTAACACTATTTT
The DNA here is from genome assembly GCA_022683975.1 of Rhyacophila evoluta. Classification (NCBI taxonomy): domain Eukaryota; kingdom Metazoa; phylum Arthropoda; class Insecta; order Trichoptera; family Rhyacophilidae; genus Rhyacophila; species Rhyacophila evoluta. The sequence continues at coordinate 28,628 of JAGVSQ010001407.1, read as the reverse complement.
GATACTCGCTTACACGTTACAATATAGGGGAGCTTTTCCCGCAGAAAAAAACCTGCCTACGACGGTTGTACTATGGTCCTTGATCACAGGATTGTTTTTAAACACTACTACATCACGAATTTTCATTAACGGACTATGAAATTGGCTCATCTACTGTTATCGGATACGCACGAATATTAATTAAAATAATAATATTATTATCAACATTGTTTAATAAATTATTCAAACATTAATCCCAAAATGAACGTTTTCTATTAATTTTAATAATCGTTTTTTAAATAGCTTGCATTTTAAACAGATTCTAAATATATTCTTTAATAAATCATAGATCTTAAAATTTATTGCTCAAAAGTAGCAAAAATTTCAACACATTAAAATACACTTTTTTTATCGATAAATTACTTTACTTCCAAAAACCAGATTCTTTTTATAATCAATATTAAGTAATTTTTTTATCAATCCCAGTAACTTTCGGCTTGAGTTTTTTCCCAGATTTACGAAAAACTTTTTTCGTAATCAAAATCTTTCAATAATGGCATGCGATATTATATATTTTATATATGATTTAAGTGTCTTATTTTAGCTAAATGATTTGAAACAGAGGCGGATTCAGTAAAATAGTTTCTCTATCCCAATTCGTGATCAATCTATGATGCAGATTGTGTTGTAAATCTAACTGTAATATTTTTCTTTTATCTTTCTTCAATAAAAATCGTTTAAATTTTCATATTCATATATTATTTTTTACACGTTTATATTTTTTTCAAATAAAAGATTTCAATTATACAAAATACGAATTTAACTAAGCGATTTTATAATAAAAACTGTTATTTTAATACATATTTATATTATAATATTATTGAAAGTCGATGTGTTGCATTTTGTGGCTTAATATAATAGTTAAAAACACTATGGATCATAGGTTAAGGTTCGAGTTTCAATGCTGTGTTTTTTATACATATTTTAATACAATATCGTTAACGTTAAATGACTGATTTGTTTACAACTAGTATTTGTAAAAAATAATCTGTAAAGATTAATTATTTGGTTGGATATATTCCTAATTTATCTCAATATATTGTGCTATATTTGCTTTGAAGATAAAATTTTAAAAACGTAACTTTGCATGATATTTGTTTGCTTAATAAATATGCAAAACTAAATAATTAATCAAATTAATATTAATTTATTCAAGTTAACGTCATATTTAAAAATCAATCATTGATATAAATTTAAATTATTCAAAAATATCTAATTTATTTGGAAATCGACCTTAGATGTATTTTTTATATGCTTGTTTTTTGTAACAAAATTAAATTAAATCCAGTCCTGGCGCCAATATGATGTATGATTAACGAAAGAGGATGTTCTGAAATAACTACTTACCATTATTTTTATTGAAAGTCTTTTCTCTGACAGATGAGCGATTCTAATAAAACTATATCAGTTGCGTTCTTATACTAAGCACACAACGTTTTCTAAACAATACAACCAATATTATATACCAGTCTATTGTGACTATATAAATCTTATTTTGTCTTTTTAAAAACATGCATACTTAAATTAGATATGAAAATGTATATTTCAGTATTAAAAGTTATATGACTATTTCCCCATTAGCCGAGTGATTAATGTGCGCGTCTTGGAACCGGAGATTACGGGTTCAATTCTCAAATCTGACAGATTTAATGCAATCCAAAAATTCAGGGCTGGATGCCCATTTCCATTAAGCGACTGTTTGATTACCAATTTTTGTGAAAAATAATGTAACAAAACATGTCCCCACACTCTGAAAATTCATATAAATACTCTACGTGGTAAAACAAAACGGATTATATAAATTTCATGACGCTATTTTAATTTTAAAGTATCCATATTCAATATTATTCACGCGTTTATATATACATATGTATCGCTTCCGTGGCTGAGTTAATAGGTGTATCAGCTTGTGAATCAAACGATATCGAACTTCCTGTATTGTAGGTAAATATTATACAAGACATTGTTCAATGGGTTGCTTTACAAGCTGAAAACCAATCCACAATGAAAACAATACATCACATTGTATGAGAATTATACGGTCCATTTTTGATCACATATAAATAATATTTAAAAAGATAAATAGTACATATATATGACAATTTAGTGAAATCAGACTCAGACATATTTATTGAGTATTAAGTGGTATTAGAATTTTAATTTTGATTTCGAGTGGGCTATAATTTGTGTCGTGTAATACAATGTATTATCTGGAATTGTGTTAATTAATTGTATTAATAATATTTTCATTTTAAGGGTGATGTATTTACATAAACTACTAGAACACTGTCGATGCATCTTTATCACTCTCTCAGAGTATATCACACTGTATCTTATTATTTCTCGTTCTGTGGGAAAGTCATTAGCACCTTCGCGCGTATATGGAATGACATTACATTATTTTCGACTAATTTATTTGTTACTGCCTCTCGCACTTTTTTAACACTGTTTTTTGTTTTGCCTACAAAAAAAGCTATCCGTCGATGACTGGTGGGATTTTCGATCACGACTCGCGATTGAAGACACCGATGGGAAAATACTGAATCCGTTTTACTCTAAAAGTCATGAAAATAACTCCGTATTATGCAACATTTGCAGCAATGAATAATTGGCCAAATTAGGCAATCGAATTGGACACTATCGTATATTAAAAATAAGTAGACGAATTACAGTATTATATAAAATAAATATAATTTCGATGATTTTTAATGCGGGCAATTTTAATCTGATCCATTAAACATCATTAATAAATGTCATTCAAATCGTGCCCAAAAGATATTTAGGACTTCTGTTATATTCTACTAGAGTGACTAGAGTGTTCAATGCATGCATACCGTTAGTGCTGCGTTACGGTTGTGAAACAATGCACCCAACAAATTTCAAAAACAACCGTATTCTTAGCTTTGGGAATAAATAGGTGAGGCGAATTCTGTGCATACGGTGGTACGACTTCGTTTGAAATGAGAAGATAAGAGAACGGACTATGCAACCACTTATCACTAACAAAGTGAAGCTGCGACGCTGGACCTGGCTCGGCCACATATTGCGGATGCCTCAAGAGAGTCTGCACCTGACCTGCCTATTATTTAAGCCGACCGGTCGTCGGTATTCCAGCAGGCCGGTAAATACTACTTATAGAATGTATTCGGCGGAGTTACGGGATGCAGGAATTTTTGGAGGCGACACGTGGTGTTCATATGTTTAGGGAGCGAACATGGAAGAAGAAGAGTAACAGTGATTTTAGGCGGTATTTAAATTATAAATTCGTGTAATAGAATGTATGGAACTAACTCGATGGTATAACTTTTATGTTTTATGAAATCTATTATTTCGTTGTATTTTTTTTATATTTATATAATAATTCATTTTCTTATTTGGTGATCCAGCGTATTTTCAAATGTGATTAAATGAAAGGAGTTCAAACAATTGTAGTTGATTAGGTGGAGAACTGAGAGGACAGGCATGTCTGAAAAATGATTATACAGTCAGTTATTGGTCTTAATTATTACTAATTGATTATTAACAACTTAATAAAACGGCTTAAAAACAAATTTTCAGTTTAAAATCTTGTGCAATACGGCTATATTCAACGATCGAGTTGATTAATTTTTACTATTCATATTAGGCAGTTGCTTTATTTATTACCTTTATCAGCAGTTACTTATTTATATAACTAATAACTATATATCTAAACTTTAAACAATCATTCAAAAACCAATATAAAAAATCCATATTTTTATATATGCATAGTTCAAAACAATTATAACGTGAGTATACCTCTTATGTAAATATGTACAAACTGTTTATAATCGGTTTATTATTAACATATCAACAAACAGATCCACAATAAAATACACAACCTTTTTTTACACGTGGGGCATAATAGGGTTGCGGGTATATCAAGCCGATACGCTTTTATAAGACACGAATTAGTAAGTATCACATTATTATAATGGGCCATAACCCTTTCAGATACCTACATATTCATTACAGGTAAATCAAGGCACGTGGCACAGCTCTGACTTTTTTTTACAAGGGTTAATATTTTATAGTATCCTAATACCACATCTCATGGTATGCACCCAATGTATCATAATTTCGTATGCACCCTTGTCGCGTGTACTATTTTTTAACATATCCTTTATCTTGTGAATAAAAAAAATTGCTTAAGGTGATACCGTGTATAGCGTTTTGAATTTTAAAAGGGTTGAATAATAGTCTGTATTATTTATTATAAATACCTATTGAAATGAGAGTTATTTAAATAAAATGGGGTGTGGAATATTGTAATGTGTTTATAAAATTACTTGTGATATGGGTATTATTCAAAGAGGTTTATTTGACGCAGGTAAAGAGCGTGTAAGCTTTTTTGTCAAAAGTTAAACGACTGTATTATAATCAGAGGCAAATTTGTGTAACAAGTGGTTACATAGCTTTTATTAAAGGGGTTTCAACCAGGAGATTTTTTAAATACGTATGTGGTAGTACTCACTTGAAATATAAAGCACATTATTATGTTAATATGTCATATTTTAAACAAATATTGTTCAAAATAATGTTTGTTATATTTAAAAATACATACTGTAAATATATCACAGTGAATATCGTTTTTATAATTTTATCAACTAATACTTGCTAGATTATAAGCTAATAAATTTTAATAACACTTTCAATTCTTCATTATAAATATTACCTGTAGATACTTAAAAGCAAAAAACACAACAATATTTAATTTTATAATTAGTATTGTTTCATGTAATCCCTTTTCAATTTTTATTCTTGCTATGCTTGCTGTTCAAGATGGCTGGGATAGATTCCGCGTGATTATATGATAAATAAATAAATATTTTTGGATATAAGTCATTGGGAATAAATTTACATTATATGGAGCAAGTATCTTCATGATGATAATATACAAAAAATATTGATAATAAGAAAGCAAACAAAATAACAATATGAATATTTTTAAAACCATAAGAGAATTAATACAAATTACAAAGGATTACGTTTATACATAATATACATTTGAGAAAGTAATTTAGATAACTTGAAGTCATGTAGCAATTTCCAGAATGTAGTTTTTAAAAGTAAATGTTTCTACTAAAACAATAATTTGTAAAGTCCAAGCCACATCAAAATTTTAATAAATTTTAAAGTGTGTTTATTCAAGTCATATTATATCATAAATATTTATACGCATACAGTTTTATATGGGTTTATTTATTTTTCAAACTTTCTTTTATATCGCGGAAAGCTCGTGTCAAAAGTTATGTTATACGGCAGGTAAGCTAAAAGTAAAAAAGCTCGTCGTGTGGTGTAAATCGCTGGCACACTCCGCCGGGATTCAAAACCCAACCCTTCCGTTTCGAATTTGATTAAATAACCACTTAGGGTGGAAAGATTTATGGCGCAAACTTAACAATCAATCATTTCAAATGTTTCTTTGATTACCCTCGCCTGTTTTTATCGACAGCTTTGAAACTAATTAATGATGTTTAAACCATACTATAAGTATTAGAAGAGCTTCTGTCGCATTCTGTATAGTTTGACTGCTGTTTATCTGACAAAATGTTTCTACTATATTATTTTCATCATATAAATTAATACAACACTTAGAATTCTAAACTCGATTTAGCTTTCTTTACTACTTAGATAAGTAATTTAATCAACATCGCATCTTTTAGAGAATCCATTTCAGCATTCATTACTTCTTAAGTTTTTATGACTTTAAACAATTATTACATTATTATTATCCCACTGAATATATTGACAGATTACTAAGTAAAACTACGAAAGTAGTTGATAATAATTTAAAATTACATTCATACTTTTACGTACTTTCTGACGCTTTCCTATATTTTATAATCTCTCATTATAATACTTACAAACCTCTTTTATCAGATGCAACTTCAAATTTTCTGGCATTTTTGAATCCAATACAAAAATCTAACAATTTGCAAAACCAATAACTCCTATACAACTTTCATATTTTCTCTATATTGAGTTTTTTGTTTTGTCATACGTATACTATTCACCCCAAAAGACTTCTGTTTGACGTAAAATTACGTATCGACATAGATTTATTTGACAGCTTACGATTAATATTATTATAATATTTATTCGCATGGACATTTTAACTTTTTATTTTGGTCTATTCATTTCTTTGTATGTGCTATTGCTTTTTAAGGAAATTCACTGTCGGCAACCATGGCTTTATACCACAAGAGTCATTTTTAAGTATAAATGTCTGTCTACGCACATAATACTATTTAACAGCAGATAATAGATAATGAGAAAACAAGCACATATATCTGTATCGATATTATATATTTTACAATACGGTACATACATATTTCACTGCTTATCAAGAGCAAAAAATGTAACCAATTACAAAGATAATAATCGCCGATAAATCATCATTTAAACACAATTTCGACAGCAGTCTCGTGTCTAGAAAAAAATGATAAAAGAGTTAACGTATCAGCAAACGGGGAAAATCAGGAAGGATTGTCCATATTAAAAAGTCAACAAAAAACAATTATCCACAGATGAACATAAAACCGATGCACATGATCGCCATTGTAGATAGAAAAATGGAAAATATAATATCGTGACAATAAAGGGGCTACAAACCTTTTTTTAACTATCATAAACACCTCTGCCAACATCTTGTACTTAAACATAGTTTTAATTCTAATTTTGAAGACTTCACTATAATACTTCATTGAACATAATCAACATTTATTTGAAAGTTTTGCATTTCATATTTACCATAATAATGAACAGTGTGATCAAATGACAGTGAACAATTATATCACTGCTTAAATAAGTATGGCATTTTATTAAAAGCTGCAGATGAGAATCTAAAATATAAATTTTGTAAATCACTATACTTTGTTGTGTTACTTTCGATAATATTTTTTTACACCGGCATTTCTCACACGAATTCTTGAAGTTTATATCATATAAAACAAATTTCGTCTAAACTTTTAGATATGGAGAAACATTACTAACATAAAGAATAATTATGTCCAAACGTTTGAAACAAAATCTTCAGAATAGAAAAGTAGTACAATAATATTTATATTTCTGTTATATTATAAGCCGTTATTATGTTAATAATTATTTATTTGTCTTACTGTATTTTTTTTTTTTGTTATAACATCTTTAATTGTAATAATTGATCCGTGAAACCTTCATAAATACTGTAAAATTCTTTTAAATATATTAGCTTATTGTTTTATTATTAATTATTGTTTCGGCAACCATTGTTGGCAACGTCTGATGCAAAGGGTAACAAACACCGGGTGTTGTGCATAATAATATAAGCCGTATATCATCGCGTTATAAAAATCCGCCGAAAAATATTATTATGTAATTTTTGTTGTGATTATCGGTCGTGTGATGGTGGACAGCCATCCAGCGGCAGGGGATGGAACTGATTCTCGATTTTTTTATTACTGGCAACAACACAAAAGGGTGAATGCTATAATCACAACATTAGAAACGCCCATAATATATTATATTCTTTAAAATTGACACTTTAATATCGTCCATTTTTAAGCCGTGTGACATTTAAATTTGGCAGTAAATATGAAAGAGCTTTAATTCGGTGCGACAGATGGATGATATCCGTTCAGGGAACGGTAGTGATAGACTATGAATAGACATGAAATGTTACAAGATCACGTAAAATATCACTGCATTGATAAAATGATAAAGTTTTTAAAGAAATATGCAAAGCTAAATACTAATGAATACATGAAGCTAGAATACACTTATGTTTTAATACGAACCATGATGGAATCACTAATTTACTATTAGATATTATTCAAGATAAATACCAATTTTCTCACATTAATTTTGCAGTTAATATTTATATAAACAATTTGAAGACATGTTTTGACAGATTATTCTTCACGACGATTAGCTCTCAGACAATTTCTCAACCCATTCCTGTATTTCAACTTTAAAATAATTAAGAAATATAGTGTATAATCAAAGTATGATGTATAAGTAAAGAGACAATATTGATTTGTATAATATTTAGATTAAATTTTACAACAGACTGCATAAGTGACAAAACAAAATGAAAATGTCTCCGCTGTGATCATAGCCAACCCCGATGGAAGGGTTGATTGTATTGTGTAGGGCGGGGGGTGAAAAGAGGGGTTGCTTCATTGGCTGCTAATGCGCGATAAACGGGTAACCCCTTTCCACTGGGCATAAAAGGCATGGCGGAAATTTCGTTCGATACACGCGCGCCAAAATGTGATTCAGATTATAATTTTATATTTTTTACAATACATGACATCCGAGGTATTTTAGCGGCATAGTAATCGATCATATATGTACATATAATGTGTCAAAAATGCATATAGATTTACTTGATTACTATATAATTAAAATAACAATCAATTTTTTAATAGATACGGAATCAGAAGCAAAGTTGTATAATAAGAAATACATCGACGTCTTCTTTTATCGTTCTTTCATTGAAATAATTTTACATTCCAAATTTAAAATTACACTAAACAAAAATAAAATATGTTCATCTAAAAGTTTCATTTTATTTACAGTTTTATTGCAGTTGAAAGCGCGTTATATTTGTAGACTCTACACACATATTGTATTTACTTAGGTGACTTTCTAAGTTAATCAATTATTTGGTATTTTCCTAAAAATACATATTGCTTATATCATACTCGTATATCAAATATCTTCTCATTTCAAACAAATGAGTAGATAAGAGAACGGACCATGCAGCCACTTATCACTGACAAAGTGAAGCTGCGACGCTGGACCTGGCTCGGCCAAATTTTGCGGATGCCTCAAGAGAGTCTGAACCTGACCTGCCTATTCTTTAAGCCGACCGATTATCGGCGTCTCGGAAGGCTGCTAAATACTATCTATAAAATGTATTCAGCGGAGTTACCCGACCTGGAAGGACGCAAGAATACTGGCGGGTGACAGGGATTCTTGGAGGCGGCACATGGTGTCCATATACTCCACTTAGGGAGAAAATATGCAAGAAGAATATCAAATAATACCCATTTTCCTGAATTTAAAAATGACAAGGGCCAGATAGAGACAAATTTAAATCATCCGTGACATGAAACTGAATTGACGCAACTTTATGGTGCATGCGATAGACTGTTTTTCTTGTTTCTGATTAAGTTAAATCAATTTAACTTCAGATTTCTTCTAATGGATTACGCATATATCTCTAGCGTTTTTTTTTTTGTTATTTTAGATGGCGAAACCGGTGGTGATAGCGGAGATGAACACAGTGGGAGCAGTGATAGATTAGCGGCTCTTCACCGTCTAGGGGCGCACGATGACAATTCCTTAGACTCTGAACGAGGAGGAGCATTAAACCTGGTAAGACATTTTTATATATAATTTTACATAACAAATAGAAAAAATCCAACATTTTAATCTTAGTAAATGCCTGATGAATAAAAAAAATAAGCATTTGATAAATAACCTTATTGTCTATGGATCACAATGTATCAACGGGAAACACTGTTTATATGACGTACGTCATTTAAAATATTTCCCCGCCTTATTTGATCGGTTGTTCATTTGAAATCCTGCCCCGAGGATATTTGAAATACTCTCCAGACCAGTTTTATTGGCTGTCGAATAGCTTTTTCTTTTGATTTTCCTTATTGAATACTTTACCAATAACTACTTCCTTTAAATCTCAAGGGACGGATGTTTATATTTTAAGAGGGAACATGATACTATAAAATCAAGTACAAATAATATTCCTAAGTGTTTGTTTCTTTTGTTTTAAGGTATAATTATAAAGATACAATTTATAAACTCTTACCCTACTCAGCATACACTGATTTTTTAAACTTTTTATCTACGTTTTATAATATTATAGTGTATCGGAATTCAGTTATAGCTATAGTTTTTTTTGAGAAAAAAAAAATACATTAAAGACATGTGAAGTATGCTGCCACAAAATTTTGCTTTTTAATTAAATAAAATATCACTTATATCAAACATTTTGAATGTATTATCAAATGTATATGTTTCTGATCGATTGAGAATGATCCAAGCAATTTATATCAGTACTCTTCTTATATTAACTTCAAAATAAAATTGACAGTCGAAAAGTTTATCAGTCAGATGGGTGACACAAACTTATTACATGAATGAAATATGAAAAGCCTCACAAAATAAATACAAAAATAGACTCAAAATGAGTCATATAAAGAAATCGTTATTGTTATAAAAATGACAACGTAACTGATGTCAAACGATGTCGCTAAAGATGTCGGCCACTTTTTTTTTAAATGTTTATATTTTACTCATACTGTAGAGATATCAATAATTATAAATATATTCATTGTCATAGTGTAATATGCTTATCCCCGGTCTCCCTGGTAGCGTAAAGATTAGCGTGCGCGCCTCGCAATCGGGGAAGCCGGAATCGATTCGAGCATCTGTTGTTAATGCCAAAAATGTTATCTGGCCACCTATTTGTTTGGATAATTGTCTCTCGTAAAAAAGCTGTCAAATCATTTTTCACATTGTGGAGACCCATGTACTCCACTTTGGGAGCTGATATCTTCGCACTATGTAGATCTATATGCTCCGCTTTCGAAGCAAATGTGGCTTAAAAAATATAGATATGCTAATAGTATATATTTTAAAACGTATGTTTTCGGTAATGTATTTATGAAATTACAATATCAAACAGTTACTTACTTAATATAAACATTTATATGTGAAATGTTGCCCTCTTTTAAAAAGATTGCATGTTTTATACTCTATAATACGAATTGACTTCAAGATAATAACATCTTTCCCTCAAAACATGTTGTTTATTTTCATTTTTCCCCGATAGAAGCCTTAGTTACATCGGTATAAAAACCTATTTGCGATACATCAGTCTTTCCCTCCGAAATAAAATTCATACATATCTTTCAGTTGTTGTGCCCCTCTAGAATGTTGTAGTTATTCTTTTTCCCACCAGAATTCACAATGTATAAGGGTGAGACCGGATTTATATAAAGTGTTTTAAATTCTTCTGGGAGAACATGTGTTACTTTGACATAACATATGATCTTTCCGACCCCATAATAAACTGGATATAAAAATATTTTTCTTCCGTACTTCGCATTGGAAAAATCCGCATTCAATTTGTTTCAATAAATCAAATAAACATCGATATCGATACTTTCCAGTGAATTATAAATAAAGTAAATTTTAACCTACATAACAATTTTCTTCAAAAATATTTGTTTTCGTTTGAGAATGGCGTTTTAACATAGTAAAGAAATATAACGAACAGAAATTTTAGTAAAGCTATTTTTGTACACCACTTACTATACTAAGTTTTTAAATATATTTATAGAATTATCACATCTATAAAATACCGCAAAAGACTCATTTATTATCCATCGATAATTGATTAATAATGATGATTGAATATAATTTATTTTATTCTTTCAAAAGGTGACAGATGTATCCCAAAGAAATAGCAGTGGATTAGACGGGGGATCTCCAGGAGGCGGCGGAGGGGGATCTCCCAGGTCTGGAGCAGGAAGTGCCGCCGCGTCCGTTCAAGCAGCCCTAGCCGCTCTCCAAGCCGGTCAGATGTCGCTTATGTCACAACAGGGTCAGCAAAATATGTTCATGCAAAACCAAATAGCTGGTATGCCAGGACTGTCGTCGCTGACGGCGCCCGAGATTCAGGCACTCCAAAGAGCTCTACAGCATCAGGCCGGTCTTCGAGCGCAACTGCAAGGACTCGCTATGCTGCAATCACCACAAGGAGCCCAACCGCAATTTTTCCTTCAAAATCAGGTAATGAAAATTCAAATTAATCTACTAATAAACGGCTCTATATCTGAAGCTCACAGGAACGATACATGTTTCACTTTAATAAAATAAATCAATTATAAAAAATGAACTCCCCGGTAGCGCAGTTGGTAGCGTGCGCTCCTAGCAATCTGGGGAATGCGGGTTCAATTCCCCATCTGTCGAATTTTAAAAATCCGAAAATGCATTGGATTGGGTATTTGTCTGACAAACAATTTTCGTGAAAAATAATCTTTCAAGACGTCTTCATACTGTGGAGATCCATATGCTTCACTTTCAGAGTGGATATCTTCATCTATGTAGATCCATATGCTCCACGTTGGAAGCGAACATAGTATATAAAAAAAATATAAATGATAAAAAAATACTTACACATTTCAGGATTAAAAATTTGACTTAAGTGAGTCCTAATATTATATCTAATTAATCTCCGTATATAAATTGGTTTTTATTATAACCTGCATTTTTTAGATTTATATATTAGTTATATGGTAATTCAGGAAGGTTCAATACTAAATCGCCATTAATTTCAGTTCTTTGTTTTAAGATATAATAACATAATATATGCACTTACTGTTATCAATCTCGTCACACATGTACAGATGTAATTACTTTAAGATTGTGGGTATGTATAGTATACCGGTATGAAAAGCAATGTGTAAGGTTATTTATCGCAATAATTCAAAAACATTTATTGAGACAAAGAAGGTCGAAATCAAAAAACGTTTGCAATTCAACAGGGCTTACTGGCGCAAAGTTATTCTCGGCAAAATCAAGCTGGAAGAGGAATAACGCATTCTGTGCAGGTTCGACTTAACACGCTTTATTTCGGTGTCCTGCATGGAAGCTTATTCCCACAGACGCGTTAACTGTAATGCGAATCAAAACATCGGCGCGCGTGTTTACGCCAACTAAGACAATGCGCACGCGAATGTTGTGAGGGCGTAACAGTTAACACGGCTGCAAGAATAAGTTTGCACAAATCATTGTTTCTTCTCTTTAACTATTAACGATTATCTATTAATTGTACATTTTTTCTGTGATATCATTTATATTTTAATTAGAAAATCTAGTTGTGAAAATGTGTTACGAATGTTAGAATCCATGTTTAGTCTGTGATTTTTATAACTATTTGTTAATAAACAATAATGCATGTTGTTAGCATTAATAATGAAATAGATTAATAGACTATAGTTTTATTTTAAATTCGCGTGTAATTTGTGGCGCTTAATTTTGGATAATACATATTTAACATATTTTTTTTGCACTTTGGAAGCGTGATAAAGAACACATCTTCCAATTTAATTATCTTTTGTACCATGTTCACATTAAAATTTCTAAATTATTAAAAAAAAATGTATCCTATAACTTTAATGAAAACAATTAGTTAAGGTGGATAAGTCATCGAAGGTTTTTAAAAATTCTGGCCTTATAATTAGCCAATGTTTTAGCTGAAACTAATATATGCAATATAATAAACATACTTTTATAGTTCTTACGTGAATAAACCAATATGTGTATAATTTGTTTTTAACACACTAATTTTAAATTTTATAGGTTCAACAAGCCGTCGCTCAAGCAGCTCAGCAGCTGCAGCAATTACAGCAACAACACCATCACCAACAGACGCAGCCGCAGCCGCCTCCGCATTCTCCGAGTCCTGGACACACAATACACGCCAATAATGCCTCGCACCATACTTCTCATCACCACCACCTGCAGACGACTCCGCCGAATCTCGGAGGGGGGCTTCCGGCCGGGATACTCACGCCTTCGACGCCGAGTTCCGGCGGTCTCACCCCGCATCATCACAAAAACCCGCCTACGAGAGTCCTCGAACCGTCGCCTGAAGAAACGACAGATCTAGAGGAGTTGGAGCAGTTCGCCAAGACGTTTAAACAGAGAAGAATAAAGCTAGGTAAGAAAAACATCATTTTAAGACTAAGATAAAAACAAAGTATAATTTAAACAATATTTCCTGATTTTATTACTTAAAAAAGCGTTATTTCTAGTTTAATTTTTAATCGATTATTTAATTTGTTTACTTAATAAGTTTGTCTATATTGAATTAATAATTTTTTGTCGTCTTTTCCAGGTTTTACCCAAGGAGATGTCGGCCTGGCGATGGGGAAACTTTACGGCAATGATTTTTCACAAACGACGATATCACGTTTCGAAGCTCTCAATCTCAGTTTCAAAAACATGTGTAAGTTGAAGCCCCTACTTCAAAAATGGTTGGAAGACGCAGACAATACCCTCAATAATCCGAGTTCGCTTAGCAACCCGCTGACGACTCCGGAAGCCATCGGCCGACGCCGCAAGAAGCGCACATCCATCGAGACGAGCGTTCGGGTCGCCCTCGAGAAAGCTTTCCTCATGAATCCTAAGCCGACGTCTGAAGAAATAACGTCACTGGCGGATGGCCTCTGCATGGAGAAGGAGGTCGTCAGAGTCTGGTTCTGCAATCGGAGGCAGAAGGAAAAGCGGATAAATCCGCCGACGTCTTCGATGGGCAGTCCGAACTCGATGACGAACGGAAACGGAGCCATGTTCGCGGCGGCATTGGCCAATTCGTTCGCCGGCGGTCCCCTGGCCCTGGTGGCCGCCCCCGGACACTACGCCCCCGCGCCCCTGGCTAACATGAAGCAGGAATGACGGCACGATTGGGATTTTTCCGTCCTCCTCGCCTCAGACAATCGCTTCATTGACTAGTGAGTGTCGCGCGTCCTTTGCTCATGTGAACCTTATATTCGTGCAATCCGACCGTTGTGAAAAAACTTAAAACTTCTCCCGAACGCGGGTTCGTTATTGTATCACAAAACATTAATATTAAGACATTCATGATATTTGATAATTACTCGCGTAAAACGATGAAGAGGGTCTTAGTGACTCGTTGGACATGAAGAAACGTGTGCTATTCAAAACAGTGTCGTGTACATATAGCATAACAGTAGCCGTATAAAATAGTTTCAAATTTGAAAATCTCAAATAAATGATGATAGCATAAAATAAACTTTATCGTATTCCAGTATTTTGTCTGTCCAAAGAAATATCTATGACTGGATTTCCCATAGTGTTCAGTATTGTATATGTGAACTTTTCTTTCCGATTAAAAATGAATCCCCATCAACACTTTCCACCCCTACTATACTAACCCAGTCTTCCACGGACTATAGTTCCTATTTTTACTGTAAGTTATAAAATTTTCCAAAGTTTTCTTTACCCTTGACTGTATTGTTGTATCTGTGTATTACATATCGTATTAACGAATCCACGAATGGCGCGAACGACTCGCATCTTGTTCCCGCCATTTTTGGAAATAACTTTTAACTAATATTTAAAAATTATTTTCAGTATCGTTCTAAATAGAAAAAAAATGTTTTTTAAATGTTTTAATTCACGAATGCGACAGCTATATATATTTAACAAAAAACTTTCTTAATTTAATAACTTTCACTGTTTTAAAATTGACAAAGTTTTGCGCCCCTCACTCTCATTCTTAATAAACTATACTAATACCTGTTTTAAATGCTATCGAAATACTTGTAATTAAATATAATTCAAAGTAAATTTTAAAGAGTTGACGTTTTAAATACTAAGAACTGGAAAACGCGAATTTTCATATTTTACATATTTTCTATTATATTCAATGTCAACTCTTTATATTATATTTATAACAAAAGAAATCAAACATGTTTGTCATTAGCATCATAAAATTTCAAAAGAACACAATTGTTTACTCTACATACAGTTTAAATTTAAATGAAAATGATTTTATTTTCGATCGACCGAAAAGTTTTATTTCGTCACTAAATATGATGTTGATTATAAAATGAAATTGAACTACATCAATTAAAACTTTCAGCAGAAAAAAAATGTTAATAAATCATTAACTAAACAAATGTCTAAATCCGCTACTGTTTTACAGATCCAGATGTTGTAATTTTATATTAAAAAAAAACTTTTTTAGCTGTCAGGTGATTGATTATTTATAAAAAAAATAAACCTGTCGACTAAAAAATATTTATTTGATACCCGATAAATAAATTCGCTTTAGAGTTTTTATTCAGAGTATGCCAATAACGCTTACTTTTTATCAAGAGAATTTTAAAAAAAGAGAAAACAATAATCAGAGAGTGGCATTTACTCACAAACAATGCAGGGTCTTAAATCAAAAAATAAAATATATATTATATTTTCCGAGTAGTGCCACTTCTGGAAAATAAAAACGTATTTAAATAATATTAGCATATCTGCTTTTATGAACTCATCTTTTCTAACTATGAGAGCAATAAATTGTTTAGTTAACGATAATTTCAAAAATAAAAATCAGCCAATGTATTAAATAATAAATAATGTATACATGAATGAGGACCAACGCAACGATGAGTTCCTATTTCATTTCTGTAAAAAGTTTTTATGAAATCTAAAATTTACTAAGCTCCAACGTAAATAAATAGATAGCTTAAATTTTAAGTAAATTTATATAACTGATATTAAGTAAGGGTTGTCCTTGTTTATATTGTTTTATTTTTAGAAATGTTATATTATATTATGACATGCAACTTGCATAAGTAGCTGAAAATGTAAAAAAATGTTTCATTTCACTGTCTCCATTCTTGTGTAAATATTATCTGTGAAATGGGTGGAATATTTTTTATTTCTGTGAATCTATTAAACATTTCAATCTAATTATGAACTAAATAGTTTTTACATATTAAAACAAAATGTCACATTCACTTTTACACAAATAAGCAATAGAACAATTCACAGCACGCAGGTTTTGTATGTGAACACAACAATATTTATATATTTTTAATGTTCTTCAATTTTGTATTAATTCCTGAAATATTATACGATACTTTTATATCGTAGATATTTTTCAGATAAAATAAAACCCACTTCCGTTTCATGCAACAACCACATCGGTCATTCACAGCGTGTACGTTGTCTTGTGTGATTTTTTGAGGATTAGTTGTGCTCCAAAGTACTGCGACTGCAATTCCCACATGATATTCATGAACAGAAAGATAAATTAATATTATCTTTTATGTATTGTGGATATTATTTGCCTTAATAGCATTCAGCACGCTTCACATATCAATTGAAAAAGACAATCTTTTTTGTTGTTACCAATACAACAAATGTCTGACCCCACCGTGTAAAAAGTTCGTAGGCTGCCAATGTTTATTTTATGCATAGGAGGAGCCAGGAGGAAAATGGACATGATATTATAAACATCCTTTTTCTGTTTATATATGACTGAAAAAATCAATAAATTATTTGTTTTATTTTAATTTGAAATGTTTAATAGATTAATTTTGAAACTTATCTCTTAAAATAATAATAACTATCATCATTCGGTAGTGTCAGCATTTCAATATATCAAAATTAAAGTACATAATATTATTGTAAAATGATGTGAAATAAATTATTTCTGATATTTTCTTTTACTAGTCGAGTGGCATTAAAAACTAATTTGTCTTACAATTTTAAATAATAGATGGCATTAATGTACACATCTACAACACTACAAGTAAAATATTATATTACATTGTGTATATTATATAAATCGTAAACTTTATGTTTTTCATGTTGATAAAAAATAAAATATAATAACTTGAAACAATTATTAATTTGCTATAATTTATTTCACTTCATTTGATTTTAAGGATAACGAAATTAATATTGAAATGGAACTTGTACAATGCTTAATAATTATTATTTATGAAATTTTATTTATTTATTCATCGACTGCCTATGAATACAATTATTGTTTGTTGTACATTAATAATATATTTAAAAGTTGACACCATTTCACCAATGATCATATCAGTAATATAATGTTTAATACTGTCAATACTATTTTATCACACGATATGGGAAATAATTCAATGAATGTGTAGAAATAATAGATATATATATTGGTAATGTTACTATTAAGTCATGGAAACGCTCTCATTTTTACATTCTTTCACATAGAAAATCTCCCATGAACATTTATATAACAATATTACATATTAATAAAGACTTAAAAGATACATGACGAAAATTTTGAAATAAAACATCTTAATAAATGTATGTGTGTAGGATATTTAAAAAAATAGAAGAAAAATGTTTGTTGATCTATCATCAGAACAAATAAAACTCTAAACAAAAACAGTGTTTCATTTTCTTTACAAAACATGGCTCACAACTATTTAACCTACAGATATCGATAATATTCAATAATTCAATTCACCATAGTAACAATCATCAAATAAGAATTGGTACTTGCACAAAATATTATTGCATTGACGTCTGACTATTTTACTCGAGTTGGTATTAGTTTCGATTCTTTTTTCACTTTCACAAAGCACCTCTATTACATACTGAAGTAAGATGGCTTATCCAGAGGAAAAGCACTATTAAGACTTTATGAACTTCAGTTAGTTATTGGTCAAAATTTTGTTGAAGTTTTTAGAAATCCGGCAAACTTGCATATTTGGAAGATATTTATATATAGGACAATGAAGGAAATTACAATCATTACAAGGAAAAAGTATTACAATTCTTAATACAAAAGACAAAATTGCATCTTTCGATAAAAAAAATACAATTTTGGATTTCATCAGTTAAATCTGTTGTTTCCTGCCTTGCATGAGTATTTGAATGAATAAAATTTTAAAGTAGATAAAGAATTTTTTAGAATACCTACATAACTTGAAAACCACTCTTGCAATATTCTCCGAAAACTGGTAAGGACGATTCTTGGATTTGGAATCTTTTTTCTGTGACAGCTAAACCAGTATGCTTAACCGCAAGTGACTATGAAAATCTAATTGATTTAATTAGCGACTCTGATTTGAAACAAAAATTCAAAGATCGGCCTTCAAATGATTTCTGGGCTAGTTTGTTGTTTATTGTTTTATTTCCGTTTTCTACAACCTCTTAATGGGAAGCGGGCTTATTATGGTGTAACGAAGTCAAAGTGCAGGAACAGGCTCGACGCAACACCAGATATTAGAATCTAACTTACCAATACTGTGCCAAGAAGATATTCAATTCAAGGATTAAAAACATCGAAGTCATTAAGTGCTTTATTTATTCATATATTTATGTTTATATTATATTATAGTTTATTATTTTCAAATCATTACTAAATAATGTGTAAATTTTTTTTTTAATTTTTACTAGTAGGAATTACCCAACCTAAAAAATAAGCTAGGTGTTCCGTTATAATTTCCTGGATTGGAAAGTGTTCCATTGCAGAAAAAGTTTAGGAAACCCTGATATAAAGCATTATTGTAGCATTTTTTTAAATGAAAGATTATACTATAAGAAATCTTATATCAAATATTTTTAGACTTTAGATAAAATTTTAAGATTTAGTTTAATTTGCAAAGTTTTTTTATTATTTTATTTGTATAAAATAATTATTCATTTCATTTAGCTATCTATGGATAATGTGTTGAACTTTTTCTAGTTAGTACCCAGTTTTTATGAAGTGCTCACAATAACTTCTTGGATATAAATATTTGTATCATTAGCATTATTATAAAAGGATCTCAAAAGATTGCCCACTATACTGATCAAAATATTTTGTTATAGGTAAAAAATAATATTGGCAAGTATTGGATAGTATTTCATATTTTTCATTTCCGAATCAACAATTAAGTAGAGAAAACACACTATGAAAACTTAATCACCTATCACATTTTATAGAATATAGGGTATTTATTACATTATTAAATCTTTCATAAAAGATTCTTCGTAAAATATCTTTCATAAAGTAATACCAGGCACAGTAAGCTATTTTCCAGGCGGCACAGGGAGCAAATTTATTTTGTCGATATAAAAATGGCTATTTAACTGAATTTAAACAATAATTTTCCACAGCTGATAACCGTCACAAACCTGGCTTAAGCAGAATCCTTTACCAACATTCACAAAGGCTAATCAAAGGGATGTCACTAGATATCTTTTTAAAAAGAAAAATATAACTTGAATACTTTGTTTTAAAATTTATTCACAAATCACTCACACTTCGGGTAATTTGTTATTTCATGTTTTATATAATAAAAGTAAGTTCTTAAACTCAACAATCAAAACAGTAATACATTCAATAAAATAAAACAAATCATTTCATACAGAGGATTACAATATCCAGAAAATCTACGATTTCTCATAAAAAACAATGGATGGTAATGATTGTTATTATTCTAAATTATTTAAAATCAATTTCTATCACGCACCATCAGTCAAAAATATTGATGGTTATTATTATTTTCTTTGTTATTTATACCATAATTTTGGGTGTAAATCTTCTGAATAATAATTTTAATGTAAAAATGTATTGCAAAAGTAAAAATTATCTTTTTTACATAAAAACAGCTTCCAAACAAAAAATGATAAACATAATTTTTTTTTTATTTCTAAGTTATGTTATAATCAATATACATTTTTTTTTTTTAGTTTACATTGCAAATTTCATAAATTTATTTTGCTTGGACACTTGTCCTCAGATCCAATAATTACACAATAAAACTCTACATTTACCTTGGACCAGAATTTTCAGTTTCTTTTGTAATTTTTATAATTTTTGTTGGTGAATCTCTTATAACATGAAGATTTACTTCGATTAATTTTTGAAAATATTCAATGAATTCAAAAAAGAATTATGGTATTTTAAATCTTATCTGCAAATATACATCCAATTATCTTAACATTTTAACAATCATTTGAATATCGAAATTCTGTTCCAAGGCAAAAAATATCAAATAAAATGTTAATATGCTGATATCAACACTTTTCAATTTAGTATTATCAGATTTATTTTTACCTACACTATTAATTCAATATTCAACAATATAGCCATACATAAATCTTGAATAAGATCAACATCATGATAATTTTTTTTTTTTTTTGGTAGGTAGTCACAATTAATTCTTATGCTATATAGAAGTCTCGTTCTCAATTTATTATCAGTTTTATTATTTGTGTTCTTTTAAATATTCTTTAAATTTTAATACCCTGAAATACCACATTTAAATAAAACAAAAAAAATAAGTCAGAGCCTAAAAAGTAACACAAATATTACCGTATTTCCCCGAGTGTAAGACCCGGTCTTATAATAATTATGCATCCAGAAAACGCACTAAGAGTTATTTTCTGGATAGGAATGACGTTTGCGCGAAAAAATCTGATGACATCCATATTGGAGAGATGGTATTTAAAAAAGCCAATGCTATCAAAAAGGGACTTGAATGAAAGTGCTCATTTAATAACTCCAGCATCCTCTAGCTTGAACAGTGCTATCGAATTTCTTAGAGAGCTTGTATTGTATTTTTCACTAGTTGTTATTTTCAGGGTAGGTGTCAAATTAAAACCAAAACTACCATGGTAGGGCTTCTTTTCGGGGGTAGGTTATATTTTCGGAATAAGACGGTAATAAATTCAAACAGTAAAAAAGTTTAACATGGAAACTACTTTTTTGCAATATGCAATAAAAGAATGCACTATTATTTCCCATCTTTCTAGGTCTTAACGCGTGAAAAGTGTGTATGACGTAATGTAAAGCGAATTATATGAATGGCACATAAACATTACATGTAAGGATTAGTAAGATAAATTTGGATTATATTACGTTACACATTACGCAAGTCTGGAATCGTTATTAGAAATTATTTAAAAAAAACGGTTTTGTTCCAAAAATGTTTATCGTTGAAAATGTTTCTGGCGACTCAACTAACATCTGACAATAAACAATTTATTTCAACATTGAGATTATTGAAGTGAATGACACCTAAAGTGATGAATTTTGTTCATGTTAAACGATTTCTACTGTACTTATAAATATTGATACAGATAGATGGCTATTAAAATTGAAATATTAAATTATTTTGAAATTGAGGACACATCTGACATTACTTGAAATGTTTTGTTTACAAGTAATTTACGTTTATGTTTTATTACTTTGTTTGGTGAACTAACATCAATATCATCATTGCTATGAGATGGTAACTCCTTATATCCGTTCGCAGGAATATCTCTAGTGGGATAAGTTGAAGCATCCTTCATCATTGTGTTTGGTTGATCAGTATACTTATGATTGATGTTAGCTTCTATTTGGGAGGGCTTTGACACTAGAAGAATGAAATCAGAAATGCATTAATTTAATTGTAGTAAATTCCAAACATTTTCCATCTTAATATTATTCAGTCTATGAAGATTATTCACACAGCGAGCCTACTTAACCATTTGGTGCCATGCTACATAAATTCAGTAAATATAATAAAAACTTTATATGGTAAACCTAAACCTTCCGGGAACGTGTACAACACAAAAATAAGTAAATATAATAAATACTTCTATAAAAATGGAGTCCTATATCTATTCAAAAATGTGTTTTCCAACATTAACACCATGTGGACCCTTTTTGCAGTACAAACATATGGATAGTGAATATTTTCTTCCTACACTATTTTTACTGCTACACAACATACAACAGCGTATTTTAGTTCCCGGGAGAAATTCTAAGGCTATTTTTTTTCACGTGAGTGTAGGTTCAAAGTTGAAAATTGTTCCACATAAGGATTTATTTCTTACACCATTGTCTTTAACCCTTGTACATGTACGTCAGTGCGCCTTCTCACCTTGTTTTCAAAGCCATTTTTTTTTTTTTTAATAAAATGTTATTATTTCTTTCAATATAAATACTAGATATTAGGTTGTTTTATGGAAACATCCAATTTTTAGGTTTTGAGAGGTTCTTTTCAATCTACGGTCGAATTTTTTATTTAAATTTGAAAAATGTATTTTACTCGCATTTATTAAAATATTTGCCTGGTTATATTGTGTTTTCTTATTTTTCTTTTCGCTCCTAAGCCAGATGAGAAATGATTTAGGGGTTGGCATTGGAACGGTTGCGCATCATTTAGGGTCAATAGGAAAAATTAAGGATCAAGGCCGCATGAGTTGAAAGAACACAAGATGGCAAATTATTTATGACAAAACAGATAATCATTAACTTCACTAAATTATGATTTTATTCGACATCCTCCATATTCACTCCACCTTTCACCGACTGATTATAATCTTTTCCGTCATTATGAATTATTTTTATGAGGCAAAATATACCAGAATCAAAATGACTAAACTAAAGGCTGTGAATAATTCATTAAATCTAAGCCTGAAGATATTTTCAAAAAAGGTATATTTGATCTGCCTAATCTTTGGCAGAAAAGCAAATAGATTGAATTAGGTTCAGCTTCAGAAGTATGTTTGGGTCCAGACATTTCAAAACATAGATACTTGATTCATTAGAATATTTTTATCGAATTTGGTATATGTATATTTGGTGATTTTTTCACAAATACATCTGATGGATGGTTGTCGATCTGACTCATTATCATCCTCACAAGTCACAGAATCGATTATTCACATTCTTCGATTAGTTGAAATCTTCATGTCACTCGTGCTATCACTTTCGGAATCATAACCTCCCAAATTTTGAACAGTACTGTCAACATTACTATTCTGTTATTAATGCATCTAACATTTTGGGAACAGTTAGATTATGATCAAATTATTAAACAAAGGTTGTGATTTCACTCAAAAAAAATGAAAATTATATAAATATGCACCAACAGTAATTGCAACTATCACAAGCGTGACACAATAACCTTAAAGCCAATATATTGTCACAACGCATTCATAGCGAAGTAAAGAAAGATTTATATTTTGGCTTTTCGCATACGGTTAAAAAGAGAATTTATTAAATTTGGAAAATGCGAGACTAAGAGAATGGTATAAAAAAAACACTCATTTTACAATAATCAAAATGTGCAAAAGTGGATTTACTTTGAAAGACAGACTTAAAAGATGTATAATGATCAAAGAAATGACTATTTAGAAATTAAAATTGTACAGAAATTCTGAATATATGTCAAAAAAGTCAAAGTAAAATTATACAAACCCCGTTCCATTAAAATTGTTCCATAACTTGGATTGTAAATGGTTTTTGTCTTTGATTTTATCGACCCTGGAATAAAAATAGCAAAAAGTTATAGAATTAGATTAAATTTAATATTTTTAGATGTAACAATCTGTTTATGATTTCATATAATAGGCTAAACAACCCAAACAAACAAAAAATCACAATTAACGCAATAGCTGCCACAGTGAAAAACATCGATCTCCCACCCAACGCGAAACAATTATGTAATTTTTAACCATCACATAAAATTATTGTTTTTATCTCTTCAGTGACACCTAAACCAAATCTTTATCACCAGCATTCATTATTGAAGTTTGAAGTACACACTTGTCAATCCTTGACATAGCTGTATGATAGTATTTTGAATACACCAAATAAAACAAAAAAGCGTGGATGGCCATCAACATCAAATAGTCGAGCGCCACCACCAGCCCCCTCGAAAAGGATCTATGAGGTACGTTCTGTTAGCGAAATTCGTGCTGATCAAATCGATCATGTGCCGTTCCATGACAAAAATGCTCAACAGACAAGCTGTAAAAATGTAGGATGCAAAGGGAGAACGTTTTTCAAGTACAAAAAGTGCGATGTGCATCTTTGTATCTCTAGAGAAAACAATTGTTTTACAGAATTCCACAAAACTTAAAAATTTTATAAATTCTATAACTATTGGAATTAAGTACACATACATAATATGTATATTTTTTTTTTTTTTTGATGCCAAAAAAAAGGTGATATTTTTGTGAAAATGCGAATGAATTAAATCTGTTTTGTTAATTTTTAAGTTATTATTATTAAAAGAAATCCATATTTGTTACATTAATTTTCGACTTTCATTTTCAAAATTTTAATACCCCCTTGTGTAAGTGTTAACTGTACGATATATCGGACAAATTTATGATCCCCACCCCCATCCTACAGGACATCTAACGGAAATCAAATAAATGAAAAAAATTCACGCAAACAAGCTTATTTTGAAAAATCAAACAAAATTTTTTTATTCCTGTTTTTTAAAAAAATGATCAGAAAGGGTTAATGAACATAATTTCAGAGGTATTTAGTGTTCAAGTAAGATTTAATATATTAAATATAATAAAATTGCATTTTATGAACTACTGTCACTGACCTTTAAGTGCACCTGTTTTTAATTGCATTTCTTGATCATAAGTCAATCCATATGATCTCAACTGACCGAGAATTATCTTTAAAAAACGGTTTCGCAGGCTTTGCCAAGAACGGGCTGAAAAGAAGACAAATTCAACTAAAAATAACTTTAATTCTTCCTGCGTTGAGAGTTTGAAGTAAAGAAATGTCATCTACAAAAAAAAAAACCAACAGAAATGAATGACTAAATAAACTTCAAAGAACAAACAAATTTACATGCCCCAAGCTGTGACATATTGACAAATATTTAAGTTATCGTTCAAATTCAAAGAGTTATTTTCAGCATTTGGAATCAATACATACCTATTCCCGGCATGACTTTCATATTTTCTAGTTGAATCCATATCGAATTCCCACTGACTTTCTTTGAGTGATCGTTTTCCAGAACCCACTTAATAATCTCCCGATCCTCGTCAGCAGTATATTTGAAATTTGGAAATCTACAAATAAATGAAATTAAATTTGCATTCAATCGTGAACTAAACTAACTAGTTTTCGGAGCTATTCCTCAAGCTAAGAACGTTTTTTTCTTTTTTTACTACCATGCCCACTCTTAAAATGTAGCACATGGACCTCAACAATATAAATATGACCGCTTCTAAAGAGGAGCATATGGATCTCAACAATATGAAGATGACCGCTCCAGAAATGGAGTATACAGATCTCGACATAGTAAAGACTTAAATTGACAGTTTTTTTTTATGAGAATTGATTGTCATCAAATTGCTCAACTTGCATTCCTACATCTTTGGATTTTTTTAAATCATGCACATGTGAGATTCGAACCCGCAAAAGCTAGTTAACTACAACACCTGTTCTTGAATCCAGTGAAGGACAGCAGCTCCTGCCAGTGGTGTAAGACATAGAAAAATAATACGGGATTAGCTTAGTAGCAAATATTTACAGGTGGAATTATTATAACGATATTAGCTATGAAACCACATAGTAGAAGATATAGTTAACCGGCAAAAAAATATATTTTATCCAAACGTATAATACTTGACATAATTTGAGGTATGCGAAATATCAAATGTTTCACTATTGACATCTTTAATTTTGACAAATTTGTGTTATTTCTATATTTGCAAAACCCTTTCCACTCAACAGTATAGTATTATGTGAACGTTTTCTTCATGAAAAATTATCAATATTATAACAGTGAAATAATTACTTTGGTCAGTTTTTTAGCAAGGGTATACCTAATTTAATCTTAAATATTAGTGTCAAGCAATCTGTTGCCAATCAAATTACATAATTATATAAGAATAATAAATCTTCACTACTATTCGGAAAAAGGTTATCCATTAATAGGTTCCATTGTAACTTCAAAATAACTAAAAAGCTTTTGCAGAAGAAAAATGAAACTTACAGTGGACAAGTTCTCCGCTTTAGCAGAACTCTTCCGAACCTAGATTGTAAATTTCCAGATTTTTCTAATTCCTTATCATCAATTTGAGAAATACTATCTAAACAAACACTTTGCTTGTGCGTTTTTTTTAGTTGTTTTTTGGCAATAGATTTCTCTGAAGATCTGTTATCAACACTACTGATAATGGCAGGAAAGATATTTTTTTTGTGTTCTGTCATCGACATTTTTGTGTTTATATGAGTTTTTTCAGCTTCTTTATCAAAATTGGTAGTCGTAGTAGTTTGTTTCCTCATTGAGGGCAATTTCGACTGACTGTTGTTAATTTGTAAACTTGAATCCTGTAAAAAAAATATAAGACAAATATATTATTAGTTTCAATCATAATACAGCAATATAAGGCATTATGTTTATTTTAAGATGTGAAATTATTACAAATGTTTTGTGACCATTGGAAATACTAGCAGAATTCTTAAGAACCTTTATTAACAAGTTGTTTACAATATAGAATATACCGTATGATGTATCAGGAAACGTCATACCGTTAAAAATATTTAATTTAATTGCTCATACAATAAATATGTTTAAAAATATGAATATAACCTAAATATTACATTCAAAGCAGTCTTAACTTACAAAGAAATTATTTAAATGAAAATCTAACTTACATTAGCTGTTTCATTTATATTTGTAACACGAACTAGTCCAATTTTTTTTGAAAATTCATCTTGATTCATAATATTTGAAGGAGTGGTCGAATAGGGTCGATTTTCTTGAATCTGATAATCTATAAGGCGTACTGTCGGATTTAGCAGACTGAGCAACTTCAGGAAATACTCATCGTCATTTTGGAAGGTTCCAACGGGCACCTGTCTCATTCCTTTATATGGAAAGAAATCTCTATTCCTAGATGCCCAAAACCCTATGATTTTTAATGTATCACTATCTATCTGAACGCATGTTTCAATCTTCTCTTTGATACTAGAATTAATATGAATGATATTATCTTCGTTTTCAAGAGTAGTTTTGAGTTTTGGAGGGCTAATATTGTCAGAATCATCTAAATTTGTTTCCGATTCTTTCGATTCCGATTCCGAAACTTTTTTATCAGGAAATTGTGTACTATTATTAGTTTTTGGTGAAGGTATCAATTTATTTTCAGTCTCTGAATAAGAAAACATGCTTTCACTAGTGTCTTGCATTTTCATAGATGACTTTGGTATGAGTCTTTTAATTTTAACATCTTGTTCGGACTGAGAGGATTCAATCGCTTGTGCATTTCTTTTCCTACAATCAAAACATATAACAAAATTTCTAATAAATTTCAACCATAGCTCAAGCATGCATTGTATGCAAATATTCATGATGCTTTCTTATATAACAGAAAATTTTGGTTTAGAATATTTTAAGATGTATTTAAATATTAAGTAGACATGTTTTTGTCAGCCTGAGACATTTGCAGGGTGATGAATATTTCAGACATTGGAGAAGAAAATGAAAATCTGACGAATACATTGATGCCACATCTTTGTGTTTGATCTATATCTAGAGTCTGGATAAATTAGCTCGGACACACTCGAAATGAGTCTTAACCTCTCGGTGACCATCGACAAAAGGGTTCATCCAAACAAAAATAGTCCCAGAGAAGTATGGCGGCACCAGGGCTTCTGCCTATTATTGAATCGCTGTTATATTTAATAAAACTATTTGACTTGTAACAACATCTAAGAAGTCTTTGCATAGTTTCTTGAAGTTTTAAAGTAGCTATCTATAATAGAATAATAGTTTATTTTATGTTAAGCTATATTAAAAAAAAATCAATGTCAAAAAACTAACTCCCTAGAATATATAGATTGGTTTACAAAAACTAACTCGTCGAGAGGTTCATATTGATAATTTATATAAATTCTTAAGCCAATGCCAATAGGATGAGAACCTAAAGTAAATTTTATCTGCAAGCAAACTCTTCTATGAACTTCAAACACTTAAAACCTACTCGCCTGTCACATAGACCCAAAATCATCTCATAAACTTTGATAAAACCAGTGTTAATATATGGGTTAGAAAAACGCACAATAGACTACGTATATTTTCAGAAATAGGAGTGGAAAATCACGAAAGTGTTGGATACAACTAGGCCCTAAAACTAAAAAAAATTACCTATTTCTTAACAGCTTAACGACCGTGGACTCATGAGTCTTGACAGAATTTTGGTTGGTGACCGACGACTCATATGTAAGTCTTACG
>JAGVSQ010001406.1:0-20614 GCA_022683975.1 Rhyacophila evoluta | reverse complement strand
GATCTATGAATATAGATCACACAATTTTATATGACAGCGCTCGTAAATTTAACAGTTATCTTTAAAATATTGAGAACCAAATTATAGACTTACCATTGAAGTATTTTAAACGTTGTTAATCAAATAGTCCTACGAATCAAGCTTACCTGGAAAAGAAGAACAGATATTAAGACAACAATTTATAGAAGTAACATGTAAATCCAAACGTTTTCCTGGCTTTGGTTTCGGATTATAATAATTAAGACATTCAAAATATTGTATAAGCACAGCGAAAGAGGTAGGCGTTTTAAAACGCTAATTGTGTAGGTACAGAGTGAGCAATTAATATGCGCCTACATACTATACCTACGTGTGTCACTTGAAATATTTGGATACTTCGTCAAAGATTTTATTAATAATTTGTTAATTTTTTCTGACATGACCTAAAAGATAAGAGAAGATTGTTAGTGATACGAATTTTAAAAGATCAGGGCTGTATGACACGCATAAAACAAAGAAGTGAAAAAATATTGTAAATTCAAAACGGTATTTTCCTTTGTATAACTTATTATTTTTATCCTAAATTTGATGTCAATTATACATAAATTCATCGTTTTTCACCTATCCATTTGAGATATAAACTATGAACACTCACTTAATTCTGTAGTTTTCCGTTGCTTTCCATATATGCACAGTCGTACCATTGTTACAACTAAATATGTATCATTCTAAGAAATTTTGATGTTTTTAATACGAACTCTAGGTTGCTTTCTTGTGGGTGCTACTATTTGGATATTATTTTGGATGGGTTGCCTTTCCATGCTCTTTCATTTATAATATGTCCTATACGTAGACTTTTACTGTGTTATTCTATACTATTTATTAAATATCTAAAACAATTAATACGATACGCGTATAATTATATTACTCTTATATAATTTCGTATATTCTTTAGAACATATACATATATTTACACATATTCATTCGATGTATATATGGAAATTGTAGCACACATAGCTCACAGAGGCAATTGGTTAATTAGTCATTAATAATAATATATATATATATGTAATTTATAACATCGTATTATATTGTACTTTAGGCAGTCGATAATAAATCAACGTTTCAATGCTACTTAATGGACATATACTTGTCAAATCTAAAATAGCAAAATATATTTAGTGTTTAGTATACTCTTATAAATTTGGCACGAGCGTCTCCTAAATGCATTCAATAAAATTATGACGCTGTCAAACTAGTCGCTTTTATTTTAACCGAGTAGTAAAATGAGATATGAAAACATTCCGAATAATTGTAGAGCTATTAACACCGATGTCTGAGTTGAATTTCTCCTCTTCGCCTCCTCCTTCTCATTTCCTCTCGCCTGGTTTCCCTCACGCAGCATGAGGTCTCGTTGGCCATTAGCCAACCTTTCTCTCGAGATATCATAATTCACATTTAAAAGCTCAACATGCCGTCTCTTCTTTTTATTATTAATAATTATATCTGAATGCGTAGGGCTGTAAAATGTTTCAAATTATAAAACAAAGCGGATTTTTTTATTACGCCCGTTGCCAAGTTTTGACATGTCTATTGTTGCTTTTTGTCGTTGAAGTGATATTATATTTTTATTTATAAAAATTGGCAAGCGTCATTGATATACAAAATTCAATTTGTTGTGACCGAAAAAGCTACAGTTGGAACATTTTTTAAATTTCAGCTTCACAATCAAATACAATTTGTTTCTGTTTTAATAACCACACTGGCATTGTGCTCATGTCACAGTATTTTTTCTGCAAATTATTAGATGATCAATGGATGGTTTCTTTGCATGCATAATTTTACAATGATAATCGGAAACACAATTTCTCATATAACCGCTTAAGATAAAAATTCTACACAATTCAACACATGTACATACGCAAAATAAGTAGAAGTATCGGTGATCTAAAATTAAAATTAATATTCTAATAGATAATATGGTGTTTCTAATAAAATGTATTGCATTACAGCGTGGTCGAATAGTTAGTAATCATAGTGTAGTCATTAATGTTTGTGGTCAGTAGTTTATTTCTTATCGTTATTATGACCAATAATAAACATATTTTTAAGAATTTAAATGCTTATACTAATGTTGGTCTATATAGTTTATCGAGGTCGACTGTTGTTTCGAGTATACAAAGCACTAAAAGAGTTTCATTCCTTTACGGATAGGTAGCTTATCTCTATGACGACTTTGTTTACTTTTACTGAGTTATAAACAATTCTGTAAGTCATAAAACCATATGATCAAGATACGGCCATCCCTATGCATTGTTTATCATTCGTTTAACCGGCGGCTCGTGTCCACAATAATTCTTTCATGCATTTATGACACTATCGAAGCATGCACTTTGGAATTTTGTTTAACGATATTTTTAGCATAATCAAAGAAGACCCGTTCTCGGACACATCTGTTTTTTGTACTATTTTGTTGACAAGAAACGTGAACGATAACTTGGGAGGCTATTATTCACAATTTAAAGAAAAGTTCTTGTCACCGTAGCGTGGTAATTTTACAGCGCTATAAAAAATACATGAAAAGTCTAGAATGCGGAAGCACAGAGATTTTAGAAGTATGCTTTTATTATACATATCAAGTGGAATGGCTTTGTCGCGGCGCATCAGATCTTATTATGAAAAGCTTTAATAAAGTATCAAGATTTTTCCGAAAGGTGTTCCAGGAATAAAATAATTGTGGTGGTCACACTACTAAGTGATAATAATAAAAAGAGATACCAGAGTGCCATTTCATGTGATAGGCGAATAACATTAAAATTGAGATAAGTGAATTTAAGTTCTGAATCATACCGCCGAGTTGTGTCTATGGATATTTTTTTACTTGATTATATTGTACAACAATTTAGTATCATGCAACATTATTTTTTTTTTCCAATATCCGATTTTACATGACTGATTATATCAAAAAAATACGCGCTGGCTAATTATTTAGGTTAGTGGTCTGTAACCTTTAATCTTTCACGGCGCAATTTTTTATGCACCACGAGTAAGCAAAAGTAAGAAAATCCGCCGTTACATTTGTAATATTTTTTGATATCAAAGAAATGGGCCACGGCACACCCATCATCGTCTCGAGGCACTGCGGCTTCGAAGAGCTACGTAAGACCATAAATGCAATTACTTATGGCCTATTAAAACTTATTTAATACATATTTTGATAATGACGTGGAAAGTATCCGTAATTCTCGCCAAAGTAATACGTATATATATTTCATATTCATATCCTTTGAAAGATATGGATTATTCAAATTGTGGAAAATCAAAGCTAACCTCGAAAGATACTGTAGAAAATCGTATAGGGGAGAGTAGATTTTTTTTAAGAGAAGGTTTATAGTTAGGTTTATATTAATACAACTTACATAAAATGTGACACGATCTAGAACACTTTCAATAAATTTAGTATAAGTGAAAGTTCAAAAGTCAACGCTGATGTTGAAAATGAAATTAAAATTATTGTTTGCGCAGACCATTTCACAATACCAACATGTAAACTGTATTGGAATATAGTGAAATATTAACCCACACTTTTAAATTATTGTGTTACGATTAATTTATATACATTTAGTTGAAGTAGGTATCGTATAAAAAGTTTCTGTGATATTTCATACATATACTGTAAAAATATCCACATCACATTTTGATAGCCGACACTTGGTTCGTATAGGCAGCTGGACTTGCTATGGGGATATTTTTATGAGTATAACACGTACAGGGCTCGAGCGGGATGATTTGGCGCTCCTCCTCCGGCCATAACCCGGAGTGGCCGCACCGGAATGAGCCCCAGGGGAATCCGAACATAACGCCCGACGCTGGACATAACATACCCATCAAAGATATACCAGTAAACGCTTCATATACTAAACCTATTGAAGATCATATTTTGCAACGTCAATACACAAGGTTTTATTTGATACAGATAGTACTGGGCGATTTGGTGTTTCGGTATTGCGCAGAAACAGTGGTGTAGCCGCTAAATAAATACATACTTAAATCAATCTTTTTTCTATCATTATTCTAATGCATAATAAAAATATGCCACAAATTAGTTCAGAAAAAATATAATTTTCATTGCTTTTATAGAAATTTTAATATTATTAATTGTATACAGTAAGTTAAGTAACTTGTCTCCTCGGTAGCTGAGAACTTAACTTGCCTTCTTTTGGGTGGAGAGTGCTGGATCAAATCTAGGCTGCAGGATTTGAAAAAATCCAATAATGCAGAACTAAATAGAGCAATTGTCTGACAGCCGATTCTTGTGAAAAGAAAACGATCAACATAATTATTAATGATACGGAGATCCATGTATAATACCTACTATATTTCTAAAGTCGTAATCTCCACAATGTGTAGATCTATATGCTTTACTTTTGGAGCGGTCGTGGTAAAAAAAAATAGCAGTAATGCTAAAATCAATGGTTATATGATTTATAGAATTAGAATAATATTGATATTTTTTAATGGAATATAAAGATTTTTAAACGAATTAAACGAATGAATTACAAAAACAATCGACTCAAAATTTCAGCCGTACTTTAAAAATAAAATGTTATTTATCAGCAATTTTACTGATGAATTTTGGCGTAGCAGAAAAGTAAATATACACCCCGGGCACGGAGTATATGGACCTCCGCAACGTCCAACTGGAACTTACAGCATTGCACTTACAATCGTAAAATTTATGGCGAATACAATAAAATATGCATAATGAATGTGTTCTACCATTTTTTCATTGTTCATCTGTTCGATGATTGACATCATCGATACCATCTCAACCATTGACCAAGGTCGCAGAAAATTGATTTAAAAATCATCAGGTATGGTTAAGATATTTACTGCATTACTACGTCACTGGCAAGAATCTCACAACAGCGGCTTGCAAAATACAAGCTGGAGTTGTCATACGGTCATAACCGAAATGGATATGCGAGCGAGCGGAGGCCAGTGGCGAGAAGGCCCTTCGGGGACTGCGGTCATGTTTTCGCGTTTTACGGCTTATCGTTTCTATCTGGTCGGGAGCAAAATATTCACCGGTCATAACTTTTTACGTCCGGATGACGTGGCGAAATAACAAAGAGCGCTAAAAAGAAATTTGGCAGGATTTCGAAGCACAGGGAGAGAGGACACGCTGACAAGGAAAGTCAAAATTTTCAGAAAATTTACACGACTGACAAAACAGAGGTTTTTTTACAATGCGAAATAAACGAAAAAAAGACATTAAAGAACTTTAATAAAAAAATAATTTCAACCACTATTAAGTTTACGGTGTGCACAAATTTGTGCGTTTAAGAAACCGTCTGTTGCGGCGGTGTGCACATTTTTGGGCTTGTTGGTAACATTCAACTTTTTCTATAAAAATCACACGTTTGTCTTTATTGATACGCGCTCCACATTTTGGAGTTTGTGGACATACTTTATGTTGATTAATCGATGCGTTCCAATCTCATACATGTATGTCACATTTTCCTTAACAAACATGGTCGTAAAAAATGTGTTAAATTCTTTGTAACAATCCGAAATTTGTCAAATATATCCTAATATTAAAATGAATCATTTTCAATTCATACCTTTCCATTTTTCTCTGCAAATAACATTATAAAAACCAGTGTAATTTTCCATATTTATATCTATTCTATTCTATCACATTATTTTACTTTTGGTACATTTTTGTACATCGTATACGCCGTGACTTGACAGAGCTTAATAATTGATAAGAGTCGTGGAATACCCATGAAGTACTCTGCTAATCATAATCGTACCAAACGTGAGTCGCCATAAGTGGAATATATCTCAAGACATTGATTGACTTACACTAAAATGTGAATGATTCACTTAATAAAAGTGTATCGGCCAAGCATTCATGAAAAAAGTCATACGTCGAACGTGAAACGCCCTATTAGCTTTAACTAAGACAATATTATATAATGCATACTGAGAATGGTAGAGATTCTTAATTCACGAATAAACTAGTACAATGTACAAACTAATCAACATTTTGAAATGTTCCACAGAGTTTCCCAATGCTGAGTAACTTAAAACACAATATGTAACCAAAGTTTTGTGGAGATTTAGTAAGGATGGTGGTGAGTAAAACAGTTGAATATTTTATTGAAATACATTCTCACATGGCACAGTGGCTGCAGCATTTAACCTTTTGACTGCACCGCAACTGTGCGCTGTGAAAATTTTATTTCTTTTTGAGAATAAAATAATATATTCACAACTTCTTGTGTCAACTCAAATATTCAATATTACCGAGCGCTGCCGGTTGCTACTGCATCACCGACTGCAACAAATATTTATTCTGTCAATGTTATTGCTCGAAGACCTTTCACACCATTCCGATGTTTAATTTGGCAGAGGTGAAACAATACAACATGGGGTGAGCGTTTCGTATTGGATTTATTGACTGATATGGACATGACTTATGAAATAGCTTCCTGTTTGACAATTATTATGTTATTCTAAGATTGAAAAGCCTGAATATTATAACATGAAAATACTGATACTTCAACCGCCATCAATAAATTGAAAACACCTTTGATCCCACTGCTAGATGCAAATATTGAAGGATTCAAAGAATATTCTAATACAATTGATAAAACGAGTATTTTTTATGGAAAATTTTGCTAATTGGTTGATTTAAAATCGATATTCCACACGATCCTCCTTAGAATGAAAATTAAAATAAATTGAAAAAAACTACATCAACTGATGAAATGTGAAACTTTTTACAGAAGCGATCATGAAAGGAACATATTGTAAAATCTCCAACTTAAATTATTTAAAATATCTTTATTTAATAGGCAAATATAAGTATAAAAAATGCGGATAAATATCTATTATATTTATCACACATTCAGTAATTAGCATAGTTAGGGTTTTAAAATTAAGGGTCGATCATGGGCGAGATATAAGCGGAAAATAATAGGCAAACATTTGAGAACTAGAAAACAAGACCGTTTGATATGTCATTTATTCTATGCGTGATTGATTTCCAATGGATCATTATAATGATATCTTAAAATGAAGCTTACTCAACTAAAGCTTAGACTAAATTGTATATTTTTATTAAAAAAAAGAAAGTAATAGTTTATTATTGGATGATTGGAGTACAGTAGCATATCAGTGACAGATGAACTGCGTTTGCGAAAGGGAGCTCCCCGTTATTTATTTTGGCATATTATTAGGACTTAGCTGCCCCCTTCCGGCGGATGTATTAACTGCCGTCAACTAGGTACGCTGACAGAGCAACCATCTTTTGCTTTCTATTTTATATATCTTCAGCATCCGGTAGGAATATAGTTATAAATGTATAGTATTTATTTTAAGATCATTCATACAAAATCTCAAAATGGTGGTAAAAAAATTAATCCTAAAATATGACAAAATATAATATACTAGACGCATCATGTATGATTTGTAATATAAAGTTTTTTTGATCGATAAACAAAATGTGAAAAAATAAAATGAATAAATAATATTGAAATATTTCACTATGGCAAGAAATCTTTCCCTAAAAGATATTATTTATTTTTCTCTGCCAACATTGACTCCTCGCCACCTCTCCACACAAATAATAATATCGCATATGGTTATTTGAATTTCGAATTTCGAATCTCGATATCGGATCTCATATTTGTTCGGTGGGGTGAATATACCAGAGCGTGAATTTCAGAGGGAAATATTTTATATTAAAGGCGTGAAATATGTACGTACCTCTTGTATGTATGTACGAACTTATATCTACGCACTGTGGTGAATATTTTATTATAACTATAGATGAAGAGAGAGAGAGAGAGTGAGAGAGAAATTTATCAGTGAAATTTAGGATTTAATACTTTTTTTTTCTTTTTTTTATGAAAACGAATTTAAATTTTGGGAATATTGTCAGAGGGAAAGAGTTTAGATTTTAAAAATATTTTTTTGAAAATAGAAGCATATCATTATTCAAATTGCTTATAATTTGTCTATTTAACATTGGGTTATTCTCCTGGCAATATTAAAATACTAAATATTTAAAAATAAATATCAAGTTATCACAGAATATTTAGAAAATTCCTAATGATGGGATATTTTAAGAATGCCCTTCTTATAAATCCTAAAGAGCTCTTTCATTCAGGTATCATTTGAACTTTGACAGATAGATACAAAATTATATGCTCAATTTGACAAGATAATTGTATACTTCTTTATATAGTGTATTGTGGGTTAATGTTGTAATCGCTGTTTTGTGCGACTTTAGTACAATTGTTTACTTTACTACTTTTAAAAAACTGCTTTGCTAAGAAAATCGAGGTTTATGCGATTTTTGAATGAAATTATCAATAATTATTTATGTTGGAGAAATATTCACATATTGGATCTTTTTCAAATTTCCAAGACCAAATATTAAATTTAGAATTGGAAAGATTAATAAATATTTCATATCAACAAAAGTGTATGTAACAGTAGGATTTAAAATATGTGCTCTCTTATACTTAACACTCATTGGATTGTTGTCGTATCCTACAAGCAACGATGTTCAGTAGATGTGCAATTAGTGTAAGCAAAGATACTATACTATCCTCCCATTTTTAGGGTCTATCAGTTAGTAGCAATATGATTATAAAACAGAGTTATTTTTGTGTGATATGATTTTCATTTACGAATGAAGGTTTTTATGTTACTCATTGTTGAAAATGGTTTTTTATAAAATGGATGCCGTCGTGTTGATACGATTCTAAAAACGTCTTGATACAATGTACGAGAGAATATCGGATAAACCATAGAGATTTTAGGGATGACATATTTTCGGTATAAGCGATCGCAGAAAATTCGCATTTTCAGCTAATGCAAATAAAAAGAAAAAAAAACTGCGTGAAAAACAAAACAGTGGGGGATATTCCGCGTAAGACGGACGTAAAATTTGAATCACAGAGAAATAAACTTTACGATTTTGTACACAATATGCGAAATAGAAAATTTTCTCCGTTCCCGTTTTATCATTTTCTCCCACGATTTATTCGCGGGGCAAACGTAACATAAACAAAGAGATTTGCCTGAGATGCGCAGCCGTCAAACGAATGAAACCCGAGAATATAAAATAACGTATGATTTTACATCCCCGGGAACGTGAGCGCCGCGATATAAACTCGGAAAATATGTAGCGGCATATCGAATGGCATAAAATTGGGATTTTCAATTCGGTTTTGGGAAAATCATCACCCCTTTTTTATGCACGCTACGGGCCTGGGATCTTAAGCCAGTGGTTGAAAACTCGACGACCGTGTTACGACAATATAATCATGTTTCAGTAGCAACATTTTTACATTGAAAATCATCTCAACGTATAGACATATCATGGTCATAACAATATAAAGAAATAATATAAGCCTTCTTAAAAACCTTAAGTTTTTGAAATAAAATAATTTGATTTTTCATCTGCTCGTTGTAATTTATAATACATATATATCGCTTTGTAACTATATCTTATAAAAAGCTTTCATAAATCAAGCAAGTAAAAAAGAAGTAAAATTATACACACGTTTTTTATTGTCTACGTAGTTATTATTGCGCTTCTACAATACTTGAAATTTTTTATATAACATGTCTATTGATTTATACTAGTCAGATATTAAGCGAATGGTCATAAGCTAACTTGTGGATTAAAATAATGGATATAAACAGCAGAGAAAATTAAATATAGAGAGCGTTGTTACAAATACAGTAACTCTATTAAAGTAACAGTGCAGTACTACCCTGCTAAGTAAAAACGCAATATCTGCATAGGGAATTATACGCAAAACATTGCGTTTTTATTTAGGAGGGCAGAATAGTTCCACTTCATAGTTAAATATTTTTAAGATTCTAAATGGCACTTAAGATTTATAAATAATTTATCAAAGCTTTCCGATTAAAGATTTTAAAAATATTAATTGTCATTTACGTATAACTTATGTCTTTTATGTAACTTTTATGTACTAATTGGTGTTTAATAGAAGGCGAACTGTAATTTAAGCAATTTAGAACTACGTAACTGTACATTGCTAAGTTATTTAATCATCTGCCTTATTATTTACTACATAATAATTTATTATAAATAACAATTATCAAGTAAACACATTTATTAATTTAAATTTATTATTGGACTTTAAAGTAAAAAGTTTTATCCCTCTGATTTGAGTATAGCGAGGACGCTATAAAAGCAGTCGGGCGTCGCGCAAGAAAGACATCACAGCCGCCCCAATAATATGCAAGATGAACGGAGTAATGGGGTGTAAAATTATTAGTATAAAGCTTCCGGGTAAGATTCACTGGAGAGGGGAGGCTCGGTCGCTATCTCGGCCTGTTTTTCTCGCACCGCTACCAATCCCTCTCTCATTCCTATGAAATATGATAGTATGTGGGTTACCCCTTTCTGAAACTATAAAATCATGCTATATGAGTTACCCTTTTCTTCGAATATAAAATGATAACGCTTTCAAAGAGTTCTCCGTCGTACTTTGAAAATACATATCATCATTTTATGACATAAGAATCAGGTTTCAGGGTTATTTACTTGTATATGAAGTTACCTCTTATGCTGTGGGTAGAAAGCAGCTGTGAAAATTACCTAATTGGTTTACAAATTGAAACATGGAATATGATTCTAGTTCACCCTAATGGAAAAATAACTCAAACATTAGAAATATGTAACTGAAATCTCAACTGAAAGATTTATTGGTATAAAGTAAATGAGTTATTTTTTGTGAAAAGTTATATATCTGTGTGTGTCAAGTAATTTATAAGATATTAATAGACACGGTCTAATGTATATATTGCAATATTTAAAATTACATTATATAAATGGTCTTTCATTAACTAATTTTCGATCGTTAATTTGTCAATCGTCCTTTGTCGATTTATTCCATAATTTTACTTTTAATAAACTTTTCAATTCGATTACTTAACCTTTTTAACTAAGAGTTTAAAAAGACAGACTTATAATATAATAATGAATTTAACTGTCGCGGTTAGTTTTTATACATAACGTTACGTATTAAGCTTTCGTAAGCGTGAATTGTGAGTTGCAAAAAGAGACTTGTAAAAAAATATCAGTAGCCATCACAAGCTTCTACGGAATTAATAAAAAATATCATGTGTGACTGAATCTTTCATAATTATGATAAGCCATAAGATGTGCACCCATTTTTAATAAGCAAACTCTAACGCTGGGAAATTATTCAGATTTATGGTTTCCTATTCGTTGGAGGTAAATAAGTATCATAAAACCACTAAAATGTTGGAGATTTTATAAAAAATGTTTAAGCAAAAACTATTTTTCTATCGCATAGCTCGTACTAAGACGATGATTAAAGAGAGAGTAGTAAAAATAAGACCACTTTATATGTATTATATATCCACATCCTGGATTACAATACGTAATCAATATTATTTGTTAGTGCGATTAATACGTTACGATTTTGTGATTGTTTTACTTTATATACGTGATAAATCAATAGGTAAATATACCTGATTTATAAAGTTACATTATATTTTATTGCTTCCTTGATTTGCAAAGTTATGTTTCGATCAAAGCTTGAAAATATAATACAATTTACTTATTGTAATAGCTATAAACATATTGAGACTGCAGTTAAAAAGTTTTTACGGTCCCATTTATGACAATATGTATTTTTGTTTTCTCTCTCGAATATTCCATTTTCGCATATAAATTTCTAATATGTTGATATAATATTATCCATCTGAACAGATTTCTCGCTTGACGTTATCTTTCGGTTTGACAGTGGAAAAGAGATGAACGATTGAATGTTTTCTTCTTCAAGCTAGAGAAACAAAAGGCACGCTGTTATCATATGAATTCGTTTACGGGTGATAAACTAGAAATAAAACGAGCCAGAATTTGCATGAATGGGCAAAAATAAATCGTATCGAAAACAATACTAACTGTAATGTATTTGAAATATCTTTTTCT
This sequence comes from Rhyacophila evoluta, assembly GCA_022683975.1. Taxonomy (NCBI): domain Eukaryota; kingdom Metazoa; phylum Arthropoda; class Insecta; order Trichoptera; family Rhyacophilidae; genus Rhyacophila; species Rhyacophila evoluta. Next base: position 8,622 of record JAGVSQ010001406.1, on the reverse strand, counting down.
TTGATATATTTTAGAATAAAGCTATGTACAGCACTCCAAGAGAAAGTTTCATTGCAGTTGTAAACTAAAATTTCTTTAAATAAAATACACACGGCTAGGCATTATAATTATTTCTCCAAGAAATTTCGGTAGAACTATTTAACAATGCTTGTTTGTAAAATTAATTACAAATGATTTTTTACTGAATAAAATAATATCGTAGACATTTTAGCTACACATTTTTGTTAAATAACTATTACCGTTATTTATTTAGGTTAGAGATTTTCCCGTGTTATAAGAACACAGCATATTATATTAAATTATTAATTTTACTGTCTATTTATACAATGATACTAATTGTAGCCATCATCTACCTGCCCTGATTTTGCGTCTCACATTAATCGGGCGGATCTCAATGTTCTAATATCGAGAAGTGATTTATTTGAATTAACAGGAATGTCTTCGGAGTCAATACTAATCATCTAAAAACTTGGGCTGTCATGCACTAAGTATGCTGAAGTTAAAATAATACTCAGAACATACAGATGATCATAATGTGAATACAATTTTGGCAGGATATATTTTTCGCGAGAATAAGGTGTCAGCAAACCGTTCAACCCATTAACACCAATGTGTTTTAAATTTAAATTAAAAAAAAAAAATTATTAGCAAAATCATTTTTTGAATATCATAATTCATTATTGAAACAGTAATCATACAAGATTTTTCTGTAATGAAAGTCAACTTATATTATACAATATTACGGCCAACTACAATTTAGTGCCCATTAGTAAATTTGGGTATCGATTGAAGAACTGCATAAATTTATTTTAAATTCTTTATTTATTTTATACTATGTATATTTAGCTTCACAGCAGGACACTATTGCTGATGCAATATCTCAATAAAAGCTACAAGACATTTACCCTGTCCATCCGTAGTGTCCATAACTCATAACATGTAATAGCTAAATTTACTAGCCGTCAGATTGTAATGACCCCCAAGGTATTAATATGTGGAGTGATATTTTGCCGTCCAGTGGAAGGACCTTCCTGATACTATGAAATACAGTATGTTTCGTTATACAACTACTATACTAAATATTTATTCTATACTTCTTTCTTAGTTTTACTCACAGCTATTGAATTGCTGCCTGGCTTGTTCAATTTGCACATCTCTATACGTATTTAGTAATAAATATAAATACAATACTTGACGATGGCTTGAAACGGTTCTTTAATCATCAGCAATATCAAAAATTAATGGTACTGCTTGGATTTATACCTATAACTTTGCAACCAACTTTCATGAAAAATAATCTGTCAAAGCATATTTTTACGTTGCGGAGATTCATATATGCTCCACTGTTGAAGAGGATATCTTCACACTGTATAGATCAATATGCTCCACTTTTGGAGCAAATGTGGTAAACAATAATATAATTTACGGCTATCTATTATCTATTATCTTTATCTATTATATACGGCTCAAAATACGTTATTATAAGCCAATTTAGCTACATCGCTTACATACATACAAAAGCTGTTTATGCTGTAAATATAATATTTGAATTAAGGCTTTTTAATTATTTTTAAGGGTATTTTTTACTATTCAATATTTGCCTATGGAGGGCAAAGAGTTTTTAGTTTATTCAATGTAAGATATTGTATAGTCTTACTTAAACTATATTCAAGTAATTATACTAGTAATGTGATGGTACGAGGTATTTTTTTAAACTCTCTACTGAACACCCTGTTAGGAAATATTCCTTCTTTCCCTCACATTATAACTCATGGCGCTTCCCTCACCGATGCCTCGTCCATTTATTTATGATTATTGGATATCAGATGTGAATTTTGAGGCATTTTCCTTCGTGTATTCCCCATTGAGATATTAGTCTATTGATTTACTTGCTGCCGACGCGTTCCCCCAACATTTTCATGTTACAGAGAAATCTGACAATGATAATGTTTCCTCAATATCCTATCCTAATAAAACAAATTTTATATTGTATTCTTATTCAAAACATACCAGAATAGTGGTAAAAAAATCGTATTTTTACCACTGTATTAGTTTGGTATAATATCAATACCACTAAAAATGAACTATACATTTTCAACGTATGCATCAATTTGATATCAATACTTTAAAAATATATAATAAAAACCCTAACAAAAATTAGATGAGAAAAATAATATGTATTTATATATAATATGTATCTGGTATACATATCTGAAATAGTTGCAATAATAAATCATGGTACATACATTTTTAGCCAAACGTATAATATTGAAATATCAGATATTTTCTACAATACTTATAATATCAAAATAGTATTCTACAATGTTTTGATTTCAACATATTTTTCGAGTTTATTCACACACTTGACAATTTTTTTTACCGATTGCTCAATTCAGTGGGCATCTAGTCTTTGATTTTGAAAACTTCGGCAGCTGTGGGAATTGAACCCGCAGTCCTCGATTACGAAGTGCGGACGTTAACCTCTCGGCTATCGAGGGGACAACTAACGTGTATTGATTTGCACGGAGATTGAATGATTTTATTCGGTCAGTATGGATGATAATTTATCATAACTATATGCAAGTTTTTAAAGCTTGTGCTTCAGTCATCAGATTGGCTTTTACTATTTGGTCAATGACTAAAGCTAACAGAGCATCAATTTATTACGTTATTAATGATTTTTTAACTCATTTATTTATATAAAACAGTCATTAAATTATTATGAAATGCGAGGATGTATTCATAAATGTTTTAAAGTACAATATCTTATTTCAAATAAGAAGGTAATATAAATAAAACATAATATTTTGTCGAAATACCTGTCGTTTTCAACCGAGTTATTTTCGAGCGAACACGTGACGAAGACATCTAGTAACATTAGCCGAGAAGAGATGTTCGGGGAAAAACCGGTCCTTGGCGTCTTGATAGTAAAACGAGAAGTCGCGAGAGGAGAGATTCGCGGGGGCGTCGTTTTGTTTGGTAAATACGGCGTCGGTTGTAGACGGTGCGTGGCGTCAAGGTCACGTGGAGAGCGACACGTCATCATGACGCTGGGTGAGTGTGACACAAAAATATGTAAATTATAGGCTGCCTTTTAGTATTCTACTGAAACTTTTTGGCACACTATACATTGTAGTTGCGATAGACAATCGTTGTGATAAATTTAAAGGATTGTTGTATTTCCTCATAGTAAGTGTATTTTTCGTATGTCATGCTGATAATACACGTGGACTTCTCAGTTTAAAAATAAAGCCACTACGTTTCACTTTCATATGCTGGATCATTTGAATCTATCATAGTGATACGAACCGCAGTAAACAATTAAAAAAAAATAATAACTCAAATAATATAGTTTCAAAACAAAAATGTGTTTGATAAATCAGGATGATCTTAACTTAGCTCCAAGTGATTTTAAATTGTTATTACACTTTCACTTTTACAAAAACTTGAATAAACAGTTAACTGAGAGAGAAAATAATGGTATTGTTTAGAATCGAACCAATGATTAGATAGAAGCAGCCTTGATGGATTGTTCATTATGTATTTTCTGTGCAATGTGCAAAAGTGAAACAGTACTAAAAATATAGTATTGGTTGGACAGAAATAGCTATAACTACTATACAATGTGTCCACCCGCAGGCACAAGTAAAGCTAAATAAAAGGTTTTGGTAAAAATATATTCATCAAGAAATCTAGAAAAACAATATTAAACATGGGAAGAGGAAATATTTTTACTGTGAATGAGAAGTAAGGATGCTCATTTTTCATATTTCCAATATATAAATACACACAGTGTGAAAATTTCCACTGTGGATGTTTACATGGCTTACTATTTGGTGGGAAACATATGTAATATGAATTTAACATTAGCTGATGTATTAAAGTTATATAAATATAAACAAATATGTGATATATTTAATGGTTGAATTATTATGTAGTATGTGTCTTTTTGTACCTTCGCACGGATGAATGAGGGCCACAATAAATTACAGGCAAAAAGTCTCTCCTTTTGTAATTGAAATTTATCGGCAACTATTAAAATTAACGTATTATTGTGGGTCTATTAAAATCGAAAACCGTTTCCAAATGTCAATTCTCGTACTAAAACATATGCGTCATCCCGTAGCTGTGTCAATGTATGGATTCAATTTGAACCGACGATCGATCGCTATTATTAGCGGGTTTATGTCCCACAAATTAAATAATTTGCCTTTTTACTGCGGTATCATTCATTTAATTGTGAAATTGTAGGCACTATTTGGCAGCCCGCATACGCCATACGTTTTGACAATTAGTCGATGTGTCGCAAAATTTGTTGGCATTAGCTAACTCGCTATCAATTCCGAACATCTGTAATAAATTATTCACTATTATTTTCTACCTTTGATATTATCACTACCATTATAATATAATACAAAAAAAAATCGATTTTTAAATATTGATAAAAAAATAAACTACCGAAAGATGTAAATTGGGATAATCAAATGGGAAAGATATTTTTTTTATCATCAAAAAAAATGCAATTTGATTTGCGGCATTTTTAATTTTTATACAAATTGCTTTTAATTGTATAAAATTATTATAATAAAAACAATGCTTTATGTTTTTTTTCCACGAATATTAAATTTAAAAGTTATGACATTTGCAACTGAAATATTTCCGGTTTGATTATATATTATATTATTATATGTTAATTGGCTATTCCGAATGACGATTGTTAAAACAAATTGATTTAATAACTACTTATTTTTTCATTTAATTTTGAACATAGCTGTCTTATTCTATTGTATTTTCCTATAGTCAAAATAAATGCTTGATTGCAACTATGACGCAATTCAAAAATTGAAGGTTTTAGTTAGAAACAGTGCGTTAATTGTAACCATTAAGATATGATCGACCCTGCTTAGGCAAAAAGCATTAACCCTCAGAGAACATTGCCGCGAATGAGGTTCGATTCCTATTTCTTGTGTACAAATTTGGGAGATCCTTCTTTTTCAAAGTCTTATGCTGAATTTAGGTAATAGTTCGGCGTTTGCGGCTTGATTTCTTTTAACAGAACTTGTATTTAGTTGGGTACATTGTGATTCTAAAAATAAAAGCACTTTTCAAAATACTGAGGGTTCATGGCTTTTGCCTAAACAGATTTGTTATATAATGTATTGTTCAATTCATAATATTAAATATATTTATAAATTATGTTTGAAAACTGCATTAGTATTAATAAGCAAAAAATAAGAATAAACGTTATTATTATTGAGTTATGGCGTAACTCCATTTGATCAGCGATGTCACATACGGTTAGAAGTATTGCTGAGATTACTCCTAGGTTTATATAATGGTTTTCAAAGTCTTGACGAGAAATGCCAATAAATTATTATTTAAGCATAACACCTATCTGAATCGTTGCGTTTGACCCAAGGACGCTTAAGGATCTGTCTATCGAATATTCGCGGAGCGTGAATTTAAATAAAAAAAAGTATTTTCAGTTAATTAGATAGTTTATACAATATTTTCCTATTATAGAGCAATAATGCGGTTTTCAAAATATACCACAGATACCTTCATATATTTACCTGTATGTGTTTAAATGATATTAGTTTTTCATCTCCTGAACATTTGACGGTTGGTCTATTCGACAAACCAATCCTAAAGCGATGACAATTTATAAAAGTTTGTCGCGAAGACTTGAATCTATCGTTGTTAGCACTTCTCAATGTTATTAAGAAGATGAATATATCGTTGCATAGCATTTAAACGGGTAATCAAATGTATTAACTGGAAAGAGTGATAATGAGTTTCACTGAACTTAGGCCAATTTTGACATGTTATATTTAAAGGCGTAAAAGATTGCGATAAAAATGCATAACGAGTGATAAATGGCAGTCGAAATGTTTCAGACAGCGTAGCAGAATGTGTTTAATTCTTTTTAAATGCCCATTTCATATAATAAACCTTTCTGTTTGGTCGTAAGTGTTTTCACAAACGAATTGATGTCGCGTGCAAAAAATGATTAATTGCTTGGCATAGTGACAGCTGACAACCCTTTGTACAGTTAAATTGTACCAATATTATCATATTAAAATAACATAATATCAGAAGTAGAAATATTATTATTTTATGATAGTCATTATTCAATTAAGCATGATATAATGTATAATAAATCATTTGACTGTAATATATATATTTTTATTTATATATTTACATATTGAGCACACAAGTTACAAAATTACAAGCTTAAGGCATTCACTGCATTGCATACATTAATATCTTTTCATAATATTAAATTGATTAATATGTAAGTTACGTCAGCTCACTGCCGCGTCTTGGATACCAGATCGAATTAATGTTATTAGTCCCACCATATTGTTGTAATACTAAACAAGAACTGCAGCTCCTACCATTTACAGACTTTGCTCAAGTCATATCAAAGTCGTAATAATTGAACTACAATGGAAATGTAATATCAAAGATTATGGAAAATAGAAAACACTTCGGTGAAATATTTTATTGTACTATGAATTGAATTTTTAGTGGAGGCATTTACATATTTAAAATATGGATGAACAGTGCAGTTTTGTTTGTTTGCGTATACAATTTGGCCAATCAATGCTGTTGTTGAATTTGTTCTTCTCTTTTAATACACGCGTTTTATATGCATTTCGGCATTTGCGATTAGTAGAAAATCTTTTTTTTCCAAAATAATTTTCGTCTGTATCATTAAATTGATGTCTATCAGTGGAATTTGCGATTTCAACATTTTGTATTTTTATAAGTTCCCTAATTTCGACTAGCTAATTTAAGAAGAAAAAAAAAAGTAGAGAAAAATATTTTCATATAATAATAAATCGAATAAACATCGGTATATATTATATTAGTTCCGGTTTGTCAAATATTTGTGACTCCGTCGGCATTCGTGATATAGTAATTCTCGTCAGTCAATACGGGGCTCGATTCCTCTAATCGAGATGCATTTTGACAACGCTAATCACGTCGATTTTTCACATCGTTCTCAGTAATTTTATTTCTTTCTTCTGGCACTTTTTATCACCGACAAACAATGTTCCGGCGGCGGATCACAATTGGCGACACGCTCCAAATGCAAGCGCTCAAAAGAAAACTCGACAAGTTCGCGACAATAACGATCCATTGTCGGGGAAAATAATGCATTTAGATCAACGCTGAATGATCAGGATGACGGACTTGTGTGCTTTAAAAATACTTCGAGGACCTAAGAAACTAAAATCTAAAATTAGCGATTATGACTTAAAACCATTTATACATTTAATTGGAAAAGATGTACATTGAGTCATTGAACGTGTAAGATTGAATTTCTGGGAATCTGAAAGGCTATGTGATATATGACGAAGGGACATAATTTGTCTAAAAATATGTTTTTTTGTATGTCATTACTTTAAATAAGTATGCACCGAATGTTTTTGTTATATAATTATCCGATGTAATTGTCACTAACTAACTAAATATGATTAATAAAATAATGCGTGCCGATGGATTGAAATCATACCTAAATCACTTTACGAATAATTATTAAGCTACGAGTAAATTATAACAATGAAAAAAAAAGGAAATTTCTCAGATAAAGTTTCTGAAATGGCATTAAAATAGAAAATAATTTCCATATATTTTATTAGGGAAGTTTTTATTGTGCGACAATATTTACTGTGAAAAAGAAGTGATTTGTGAAAACACACTGAATGTATTGAGAAAGTTTAATTTTTTTAGCTTTTGTTTATATACTAATAATTTTAATGTTACTCTAAATCGTGACTGTTTTACGTTATTTTTGAAATACTAGTGTATAATTTCAGAGCATCGGTAGTTTTATTATAATAATGCTAAGAACATTTTAGTCAGGACACGTTGTTAGTTAGGACCATTACTCTGTATATTAAAGTGAATATGGGTAGATAATATTGTTTCTATATCCATATCAGTAATCTATGGTAACATACACAATATATTATATAATTCTACCAGTTATTTAGTCTACTATACAGAAATACAGTAAAACAATATACTTGACACAAACAAGGTCTTTACCTTTAAAACACCGCATAAAACAACGAAATTGCCATTATGCAAATGGTGATGTTCCATGTGCTCTTGAATGACGTTACCAGATAAGCGTAAAGACATTACGTATGTCCGCGGACATTTACCTATGTGTTACCTACCCAGGTAAATATAATACTAAGTGTGGAACGCGGAGATTTTTTTGACAGGGCAGGTGGGCGGTTGCGATTAGACATGCACGTTCCGAAGAGACTGGCCATGATAGCCTAGTCATCATTGCTACTCTTGAGATGCAAGATACGGGCTACCTGTCTTTACGCACCAGGTGTAGTTTAGAATAACATCAACGCGTTGAACATAAAGTTTTATTCAAACATATTCACGACAGCAGTATTACTTTTATGCTGATTGTCATACATATACTTACGCAGAGAGACTTTTAAGAAAGTTATATTATCGAATGAACTGTGTTGAATGAATCAAACAAGTCGAATTGTGGAAAAACAATATGGCTAAAAAGACGTATTTTTTAATGAAATATATCGTCGTATTACTGGCAAAAGACGTTAAAGTGAAAAAGTGAGTTTTGAA
>JAGVSQ010001405.1:11341-29563 GCA_022683975.1 Rhyacophila evoluta | reverse complement strand
CTCACATATGGAAGTTTACCAGTTTTAAATAATTTAGAATTTAAAATCAATTTCTTTCAAAATCAAGTCTTCTGTTTTTTTAAGTTTAGCTAGTTAAGAGTACTTAAATTTACAGCCCAGTATTTGGATTATTATTCATTGATTTACGAAACAAATAATGAAAAATATACGAGGATATTAGTGAATAATTTATTCTGACAACCGAATATAGCTTTTGGTAAATTAGTAACACGTCATTTAGTAAGCCGAACTAAATATTAAGAAGTATTATATGGTACTTAATATAATCGCTGTACACATAAAATTAAAAGAATATGTATTTTCTTTTTTTTTGTGATTCAAAGCTCTTTGGTTATCTACTACTTATTAATAACTGTCATAAACTTACCAGAATTTCTTTGTAAATAATGTATGTATAAATCAAAACTTGTAGTTTCGCCAATGTGCAGTATTTATATTATTCTGTTTATAAAATAACTTGCGATTAAAATGATAATAATATTGTCAGTTTCAACACAAATCTCGCTTTCGAAAGAAATGCGTGATAAATTGATAATAAAAATAAAAAAACCGGCTATAACTTGAGCGTAGATAATTATAATAGATGTCGCTCTGGGGCAGGCCGGCGCCAGGTAGCGCCCCCCACAGGACGTCGGATGCCTGCTCCTCCCCCTTTTGCCTATCGCCTCACTACGAAACTTTGTTAGCCACACGGCACTACAATATTTGCATTCCAAATGGTCGTCTCCCATCTCTCTTCCTCGAACGTTTTTCTTTACTCTTATCCACCGCGACTGAATCTTTTCTAATATTATTATTTTTCCGCGTTCTCTCTCTCTTTCTTGTCTGTTATTTAATATAATCCAAATACAATTCCAACAAGCTTGTATTATGACGACATTCTGAGTCTGAGATATTTAACGCATTTTTGCGGTAGTGTTTTAAGCTCTGGAAGAATTTGAAGCATTATTTCTTGCGTTGTAAATATTTCTCACTGTGGCAGGTGTCTGAGAAAGGCTTCTGCAAGTCGTATAAATAATACTGTGAATTATTAGAACGTAGCCTTTTCTTATGCATAACATATCGTATTTATACGAAAGCGTTTGATACACATCTCAGCTTAACACAGATGCGTACTCGGTGTCACGACACATCACGATGTAACTAATGTATGTGTATTTTAAATCTTTGCATGAATTCGAAAGCTTTTTCTGCTTTTCTCATAATCGCGACGAGCGTCGCATAAAATCTTCCTTAAAACACGACGCACTCATCTGTGGAATAGCAGAAGTTTACATAATCGCTGAAAGATTAAATGTTATCTAGATTCTAGAATACAAACGAAAAGGTGTGATAGGCAAAAAGAGAAATAAATCGATTAACTAAAAATATGACAACTCAAAAATGATGTTTTGAAGAAAGTTTTGTTGACTTTTTTTTTGTTAGAATACAGACAACGAATAATACATTTTGAATTTTTTAAACTTTGGATCTTTGAAAGCGATTGCATTTACATCGAAGTTGCGCTGAGAAGGTCGAGGTTATTTTGCAAAACTGAAACGGCGTAAACGGCGAGAGAACTGCGTTCACTCGAGGCGTTTTGTATCGGGGTTAAGGCCTTTTTATTCATCGTTGTGCTGAAAGAATCGCGCAAGAAAACCCGCACAGGAAAACTGTAAACACTGAAACAGTGCAAAGGAAAATTCTATTTGTGTGTTCATAGCCAGTGATGGCTCATCAATAAGTATTTCAAAGATCGGGAAAAAGAAAATCGAATAACATAATAAACGTTACAAGCAAGATTGTTTTGCATTTTGATTTTATTTAGGTAAAAATAGGATAAATCTATCGTTCAACACATTTTATTGTTGTAAAGAAAATTCTTAAATGTCTTCAGTGGTTTGCATATTACATGATCGTTGTTTATTTTTATGTAATTTGAAACATATTTAATCAATGATGCATATTATAACTTATAATGAAAAATAGTATTGATAACTTTAAGTTTCTAATGATTAGTGGCATAATTTGAACATCTGTACCCTCAATTTAAGTTTAAAGCTTAATTTATACTTAATAAATATGTACTTGATTTCCAAATCAACAATAATTATCAATTAGAATTTCACCTGTGTGTAACAAACTCAATCGATTTAATTAATGTGCGCGTCTTGTAATCCGAGGAATGCGTGTTTGATTTCTACATTGTCGGATTTTTTAAAGTCTAAAAGACTGAATGCTCATTAAATTAAGTGAATGTCTGATAAAAAAATTTCATGAAAAGTAATCTATTAGGGCATGGCTTTAGATTACGCATATCCATATGGTCCACTTTCAAAGTGAACATAGTAAAAAAACATATACATATTCACGCAAAGATTTACCAATCTATTTATGGACTCATATTTATTATAATAATTAATGCTAAACTATGACAATATCGGTCTATTGACTTTGATTATTAAACACATTAAGATGAATCTCATATAAGCGTTTATCCCAATGTAATATAGATACATATATTCAAAACACAAATCTTATTTCATATAATAAATAAGGTTGAACGGATCGCATTATATTGTTTGAAATAAGAGCAGTTCACAAGGCTGTGTAGATGATAATATTAGGTGTAGTTGAGAAGAGCGCCGGCAGAGATCGTGACAAGAATAAAATGCCGCGAAAACCGAACATCGCTTTTGGCGGGAAAATCTCCGCTGACCTTGCTGACGTCACGTTATTGATTACTTTTTTCGAATTTATAATTTTTTTTTAATCTTTGTAGCCAAGAAGTTATTTATTTTTGAAAATATTTTTTGTTTTATATATATTTCAAGTATTTAAAAAAAATCGTAAAATCGAAATTAATTAAACAATGCATTTGGAAATGGAAAAACATATTAATATACAAGCACGTTTGGATACTTATTACTAAAACTGACGATGATTATTTTTTATACCATACTTATAATATTTTATGGTTTTATTTCGTCAAAGTAAATGAACAAAAAAAACATTAAAAAGTCCACATGCAAATTTAAATTTGAAATTAAATTAATTAATTTAATTTAAGATTAAATATAATGTACTATTATTCACAAACAAAAACATTTGTTTTTGAGTAATAGTACATTATATTTAAAAATGTTTTTGATATATGCTTTTAAAATATATTCAAGTCGATAACTCATATAAAATGTGTAACTTTTTCCAAAAAATATAAGGATATGCCTTTATTCAATTTTAACAAGAAACATATTGTATTCTAAGGTCATGTGGAGAATCATTATTGATTCGATATCCGGTAAACTCGGTTCAAAAAGAATACAAAAACTGCTTTTCGCCCGTCCCGGAAATAAAACAAAAATGTAATTTGAGGGTTAAAACATTTTCTTTTTACAAGATAAAACCATCTTATATGTAAACATGGCTCTTCGATAATATACAAATAATAGTTAAATTAGTTATGAAAAGATATTTGTTATTTATTTGCTGTTAACGATACATATATTATATTATAAGCATATTAATATTGTAATACATATAGATATATATATATAACCACTCTAATAATAATAAAGTTATAGATTAAGCCAAGGAAGATGGGTTTGTAGCCATGAACAGACGTGATGAAAAATTCATTCTCTTATAATATAATATATATTATATAAGCCATTCTATATAATATCAATGTCTTCTTATTTAATTTGTACCTTACCAAAATTATAACAAGTACTTATTTTAGAAAGGGTTTTTTATTAATATAAGGGGAAGAGAGTTATATGATAACTACTAAGAACACCATCATCCACAAATAGTTGCTTACACATATAAATAGTTATCCTATATCAATTCTATACATAAATGTAGTAGATTGTATGTCTCATTGTCTAACGTATGAAGTTATTTTTTTATAAACATTCCTTTAAAGTATCCTAATTTATACCAGCTACTATTTTTTTCTAATTTAAATATATTATGTATGTTTAAAATAAACATATTTCACATATAATGTAGCCTGAAAATGCCGAAAGCCGGGTGCTAACAGTGATATCACATATGGAAGTTTACCAGTTTTAAATAATTTAGAATTTAAAATCAATTCCCATCAAGCGCCATCAGTCGAAAATATTAAATATTTCTTTAATATTGCTTTTTCAATATTGCACCCATAATAGTGTAGCATTTTTCAAATTATGATATTATATTGGATATTAAATCACAACATTAAATTGTGTTTTATTATTTACTTGTATTGACATTTCTTTCAATGATTTTAATTACGCAACATAGTATTTAAACCTACACATTTTCTCGATAAAACAATTTAAATATTTACCAAATAAAACATATATTATGTTCCTACCTAGAGAAGTTTATTATTTTCACCTTAAATTTTTACACTTTTCTAATAAATAATGAAACTTTGGTCGAATGAATTAATGAAAAAAATATCCGTGTCATGTTTTCGCTAAACCACAACAATATAAAGCGTAGTGGTTTTATTAAAACATTGCGCAATGTTGATACGTTTTAGTAATGCGTCTGACAAGTTGGTCAACCAATATTTTTAATATTCTCTTCAAACGTTTTCATAATTTAAAATATACAATATTTATTAAATCACTCAACAATATTTTCAAACGATTATTCATATTCTTTTTTGCGATTATAACTCATCATCTTCTCTTTGTAAACATGCATAAATTTATATATTTTTAAAATATTTTCCCTCTTAATCATAATTGTGGTACATTTATTATACAATAAATATATATTGCCCCATTATTTTTCCCAATGAATATATGTGGACAAATCAAATAACGTGTTACATGCGCATTTAATATCATGTGAACACTTCGAAATAATTTTTGATATAGTATCTTCATAACTAAACTGCTATTCATAAAAAAATTAACTAATTATTTTATTTCCTTTGGTTACAGGTATGTACAGTTTTATCAAATACGCAAATGTTTAGCTACTATTTTGGTGAGTAATTTTTCAATTAAATCTATTTTTTATCAATATTCTATTGAGTGTTATGATTAACTTTTCAAAATGCTAAAATTACATGGAGTGTAATTAAATTTTTAAACTTATATTAAAAGCGTTTTTTTTTATTTGGGTAATAATTTAATAATAAATTATTAATAAAGTTTCTCCTTTTAAATTTGTGCAAAATCTTTAATTTAACGTAGTACTCTCATTTGTAAAATAGTATATGAATTGAAAATTACTATTTTGGCTCTCATAAAAAATGTATCGAATTCACTACAGATTTAAATATACTTAACGTTTATTTTATGATTTTTTTCTTACATGGGTATAAAGTATACAAATTTTCCAGATGGTTAAAATATATTATAGAATATAAATACTTATAACGGATTTATATTCAATCGTATTTAAATAAATAAGATTTTTTTTTGTTATTTAAAAATGATCTTTTATCGATACGAAAATTTTAATTTCTATGACGGAGTAAGTAATTCTAAAACTAAATTGTAAATCAGATTTCTTGCTTCACCAAAGCTTTACATGTATAATTTTCCGTATATTATTTTGAATGATTAGGGAAGAGAAGCGTTAACACACAATCAGGCAAATTTTATCTCAGCCGCCAACGCCGGCTGGAAGGTAAATTTGTAAGAAGTTTAATCTCTAAGCAAAATGCTCGTAAATTCGTAGTTTTTCCTCGGTAAGTACAACAACATCGTCGAAAACGTAACATTATACAAGTATGTTGCCCAGCGCTTACAGGCTACATTGTTTATGAACTTTAATTTCCAACAGGATTAAATGTGTCTGTAACAATGTAATGGGGACTTTTCTATTGGAAAAACAAATTGGTGTGCCAGCGCAAAGTTTTCCACGTGAACAGTTTAACATTTCACATGTTATCAAAATGTTCTGTTGTCTATGGTTTACATAGTTTATAACCGATTAACGATTATTTAAATCATTAATATCAAACCAGCACCATCCATACAGCATGCACAAATGATTTTCTGTAACACTTACTGAAAAGTTTAATGTTTAAAATATCTTTATTTATCTTTTACATAATGCTTTGTATGAAAATAAATTGTAAACATATGAACTTGAATTCACAAGTATTGTTCGCTTTAAGTAAGGAATGACAAATGAAAAATTAGTAATCATTCTTCTTAGTAAAAATCATCCAACATAAATGTGAACGTATTATATCATATTATCATAATATAAATCTTACAAAATCCACTGAAAATGGCTATTCATGTAAAAATATGAGAGAAATTTTAATTTCATTAATTTGATTGAACCTATAAAAACCGTAGCAATCTGTTTATAAAAATATTGCCGTCTATTAAAACACCTCTTAACGTTGAAAAAACACGATTAATATCTTAAAAATGTATAAATCTTTTACGGAGCTAAATGCAATCTAAAAATCAGAAAAAAGCCTTCTTACCCCGCGGGCACACTTTCCTGTCAAGCCTTTGTTTTAAAAATGAGATTTTAAGCGCTTCGACATTATTGTCCCATAGGGAATTTACCTTTATGGATATTTCCCCCTATTAAGTTTTGGTAAGCATGCCTTGATTTCAGTCTCGTCTACTAACGCGTAGAAACGGTTTATTTATTGGGTTTTCATATATTCTGTAACGAAATACTTTAAAAATAAATAGAACGTTCACATTTTTACACAATCTATGTTTATTAGTCAACTCACAATATTTATGATCTGTGGCACGTGGATTCATTCTCATAACTTGTTACATAATAAAACACGTGTCTATAATAATTACTTTTATAATTATAAAGCAAATATCTGCTTACCATTATTTGTAAGAAAAATATACTATTCTGAATTCTTATCTCTATCCTTTTAAATTTATTTTTATGGTGTAAGAAAGCTTCTTTAGAAATTATTCGAAAAATATATATTTAATTCTGAAACGCGGAGTAACCTTTACTTGAAATCAACGATTGCTTGTTGAGCACTAAGCTTTAATTGTTTTTTTCAGAGCTTAATTTAAACATATAAAATTTATTTTTATTTTATATCTAACCTAATGTTTTTTTATCTAAGAATAATACTCATTTGTTCAAATTTTATATGGTCGGTGTTTGTCATATTTTTTAAATTCCTTTTTATGAAGAATCGAAACTTTTCTTCTTTAAAGTGTCGAATATATTTAAATTTTACTATATTTTTACCGAAACGAGTTAATAATCTCAAATTGTTTTCGTAGTTAAATTCATATTAATTGTAAAAAATTAAAAATAAATGCCATATGATATTCGTACTTATATTATTTGACAACTGCGGCTACATAATGTGTAGCATAACTGTAAGCACTATGTAGTATGATTGGTAAGCTAACACTCAATCAACCGATTCAGACTAAAATACCAGTTTATATTAGACTGATTTATTTCCGCGGTATAAAAAAAAAACACCAAGGAATTACTATTCCTATAATGTGCACATTTGTCACCTTAGAAATGGAGTGATTTGAAATAGATTTGAAGGGCTTATGTACGTATTGATAAGTCGATTAATAAATTAGAATTGGAATTGAACATTGAGCGAAAAAGATTCAGTTTGAATCTAACTATTTACTGTCCGATCATTTTTAATTTATTCACGCCCGTATTGATTATGTTCACAAACATGGTGATATTTTTCAGAGCTTATTACTATACATACATCATTAGTATTATCATTTTATAAAAGTGTTGTATTACAATGATATTTAAATAAAGAATCATATTATTGGTTAAATTTAAATATATAAACGTTATAAACAGTAAACAAAATTGAATAATTAATAATGTTCAACAATGCGTTTCCATTAAAAACAATTACTTAACGTTATTAAGTAATTTAATTACATCAAAATATCAAAATTCACTATGGGATATAAAATAATTAAAATGACCATAGTCATGAAGTTCCACAGTGTGTAAAATCTCAAAATCTATCAAGCTCTACGCCTCTACGTTCGAGCGTAGCATTTGCTCAATGCATGCTACCGATTTAATTAAGCATCATTTCGTGAAAACTAGATGACACGTAAATTACTGGTTTGTTATGTTCCCAACGTTTATTAACCAACTTGAGTACCCGCTCTATATTTTAAATTTTTAAATGATT
Organism: Rhyacophila evoluta; assembly: GCA_022683975.1. Lineage (NCBI taxonomy): Eukaryota > Metazoa > Arthropoda > Insecta > Trichoptera > Rhyacophilidae > Rhyacophila > Rhyacophila evoluta. Next base: position 21,423 of record JAGVSQ010001405.1, on the reverse strand, counting down.
AACGCTGATGAAGGTTTTCGGCTGACGAATATTACGAGAAATTTTCTATTTTTGAACGTATATTTTTTTCATATAAAAAACTAGATTTCAAAATATTTTTTTACAAATTTTAAAGTCAAGTGCTACTTATCGTAGAAGTGACTTGGAGTTTTTTGGAGTATAGATTATTTCTAATTTATTGCGTTTATTTTAAGAAGAGTTGTAAGATACTTTGTTTTAATGATGAAGTTATTTTTTAATATAAACATTTGTGTATGTTTTATGAAAATTACCGCTATTGAAGAATGTAAAGGTAGCAGAGGTAAAGAAAAGCTTTCTAAAGTGTGGCAGACATTAATCTCGCCCACCGACCGCGGGTCCAAACTTATCGGGAGTTTTCAAAATGACGACCGGACGTAGTATAGCAAGCAGTCCACGCAAACGGGGAAAATCTCCGGGTGAGCGTGGAAGGGTGAGCGGGGTGGGCAGCGCGGTGGGCGGGGGACGAGGGCGGGGGCGGCGCGGTGGTCGATGCGCGCGCGGCGGCGCCCGGGCCGCACTCGCACAGCGCGCGCTGCCCTGACACGTCGTGCCTGCCGCTCCGCTGCCGCCGATCGCTCTAGCTGTAAGTCACTTTTCCTCAAGTTTAACTGTCTCCTATGGTATCACCGTTGTAAGTCAGCCGCAGTATCTTCCCGGCCCCCGTCCCCGCCCGCCTGCAGCCCGCGCGTGCTGCTCGCTTTCATGTTTTCACCCCGTGCGGTGAGAGCGTTTGTTTTTTAATCGTGTTGCATCCTCTCCTGCGTCACTCTCGGTTTTCCGCTTTACATGTCAAAGTGTTAAAGTCAGTGTGTCGGACTCGTGACAGTGCGCCGTCAGCGAAGAATGCAAACCGGTGCTGTTGTGCGATTCGGTGGCGGGTTGTTTTTCCCGATGGACTCAGTCGCTCCGGAGAAAAAGAAAGTTAGTATGCCCCAGAGGACTTTGCTCGATACTTTTGATTGCCGTTTGCTCGCTCGCAAACTTTTTTCGTAAATTTGTTTGATGTAATTTTTCACCACACGCGTTCACCACCGGTATCGGTGATCCGAGTCACTAAATGCGACTCCGATCTGTCGAATAATCGCCGTCGAGCGCAAAAAGCACCCGGAAGCTTCGATGGACTCAGGCAGTTGTGGGTGCTTTATCCTTAAAATCACCAAAACTTCAATAAATAACATCTAACTTTTCAAACAATTCGCCGCTCGATCAGTCATACGATACCCGTCGGCCGCCGTAGCTTCTGTGCAACAATCTATCAATTCAACCGGTCTAATCTCTTATTTTGAAAACGACTCTGTAATTCTCGTAAATTAAATAAATCCGAAGATGTCCGACTGATTAGCTTGCCCGTCACCGTGTAAAGCGCTAAGTTTAAAACTGTCAAATGTGTCCGAATTCCACTGATCGGAAATGATTTATTTTTGTTGTGTTATTTTGTGATATGTGTGATACTTGTGCATGTTTCCAAGCTTATTTTACCGCCGCTGTGAAATTCTTTGAATGTTTCTTGAAAATAATCAAACATCGAGTTGCCGTCGGTAAAGTGTTTCAGTGTTCATACATTTCGACGCGGCGCTCGCCTGTGACGTTCAATTTATGCTCCAAAATGTTTTTCCGAAAACGTGAAAATCTACGGTTCGACACGCTCGAAAGCCGTAAGGATTTCGATATAACGCACCTTGCTGTGCGCGCGGCCTTTCGTTTGGTTTGTGATTGGAATTCAGATGATGCTCGCACAATAAATATGCCGTGCCCCGTCGGAGTTTCATACATAATGCCGGGCTACGAGTACACGTAGCAACGGAAACCGATCTCATTGCATTATTCATATATTTTCAATTACCTTATGGCCATACGATTGCGACAGAACGATGGGATAGCATGACACCATCAAATAAAATATGCCACCGAAAACCGGTTTATAATCCTAGTAATAAATTTCCACTTAACGCCTATCAGTTTCTTACGTTTATTGCCGTTTTGAAGGAATTTCCCTTCAGAAAAATTTTCCGAGCCGTTTGGTGCAAAATTCGTTTCGATAATGTATTGTTATTGCACGATTTGCATGACCTTCTGTATTCATATTGTTTTCCTACCATAAAAGTATTTATTATGAATATATTGTATAAACGTAATTTTCGATTATCCACCATAAAAAAATTATATGTTTAGCGAAAATAAAATCGTAAGTATATCATCTCAGTTACTTTCACACATGTTTCAATTTTTACTAATGTCTTGTATTTTTTGAAAGCATGCTCAATGAGTAAAAAAATATTTTTATTACTTATTATACATAAATATCTAGTGAAAATAAAATGATCAAATTTAAAGGAAAACTTTGCTTTTTAAAACTTCCACTGATAAGTTATTTAGAAGCTATACAAATTTACATGTTCCTGCAATAAATCAAATACTGTTGTTATAATAACAGCTTTCGAAATTTTCTTTACCTAGAAATAATAATGATAATACTGCTTGTATTCGTTTAAAAAAATAGAATTAAAACTAATTGAAAACATAAATTTACAAAAATGTAAAAAATACAACTTAAATTTGATAAAATCTATTTGTTAAAAATTTAGTAAATAGAAATCTCTCAATTTATCCAACTTTTTTTTTCTGAAAATATCGTTATATTCGTTATCAATTTAGTAAAACCATAAGTGTAATTATGTTTATAATACGAGTACAAACTATGGTGTAACACGTATAAATATGAAAATAACTACTTGTTCGAATAAGGTAACAGGAGGAATATCGACAAATAATCATTAAAATGCATGATGTTTTGCGTATTAATATATCTTTCGGGTGATATGCTTTTTAAATAAAAAGTGTTTATATAAAAAGACTTTTACGTCATTTACTTGATATAATTGGTTTTTGCACTATTTGTAGTTCACCAAAATAATTATTTAGAAGTGTGTATAAAACAAATATGCTCCAAATAAAATATAGTTTCTTGCTTGTAATTAATTATAAACTATGTAAAATGTTCTGGTGTTACAATCTAGAACTTATTTTTTTCAAGTGCTTTTTTCAGTTATTGCTTATTTTTAAATATACAGGATTTAGTTTCATTGTAATTTTTTAAAACGTGATTAAAAATATACGCTCTAAAGTTAACGTAATTTTATGAAAATAGTTTTTTTCAAGTGCGGTTATGGTGAGAAGAAAACCAAAATTGTATTCTTTTCAACGAGTATTGTCTCTTTAAAGTAGCTCAAATGCTTTCAGTGGTGTCACACCGAGAGCATACCTTCACCGCTTTGAGAAATCTGATACAGTCACATTACACACATTTCGGTCGTTTTGATGAATAATTAATTACCTAATTTTGCCAACTAATCTCAAGTGGGTAACAAATCTCCAAATAAGATTACTGGCGTGTATACGGCGACGTACGTATACTGAGAAAACATTACCCTCTGCAGGAGACATGCAAATTAGACTCAAGGATTTGCCCATATTCTGTCAGCATTCAAAAATTAATATTATCGCATAAGTTAATAAAAAGAAGATTAAGTAAATATGTTCCAAAATATTTAATACAAAACTTCTGTAACTAAGCTGTTATTTTATTTACTTCACTATTTTCACTACCTTATTAAACCCTATTACAAATAATCATTTACACTTTTACTTAGTAATATTTTTAAGTGTATATAAAACACACAAATTCATATACACTTAAATACAGTTACATATAAGACATTTTTCTTTTAGTAAGTATTTGCGCTTAAAAATCAGGTAAACAATATTTGTATCTTCTAGAAATCTTTTAGAAACTCTATAAACGATATGGAATTACTTTTGAATATTCAATTAATAACATTCCAACTGTTATAAGGAAGTACGAAACACTACCAAACAAAAAAATCTTTGATAGTAGAAATTTATGCGTATTTTGTTTGAACCGAAACCTTTTTTATGCGATTGTTTTAGCTAGTTTCCTAACTAAATTAATATACAAATACTAGCATTACAAAGAGACGTGAAGACACCGCAAAGTGAGTTGACGTTAAATAATCTAAACACGCTTTTTTCACTGAAAGTATACTAATAAAATCACTGAGCTTAAATAAGTTACGAGACATTTTATCTCTGAAATTTGAAGCAAAAAATAAATACAGTAGAAATTGTTACATATTAACTCATTTTTAACGTATTATTCTGAACGGATTACAAAATATTTAATTAATTTGTATTAAATTAACGTGGTGTATTGAAAATATTATTTGTTTACAAACTAATTTAGATTGCTTTTGATCTCATAGTAAAATTAGTCTCCCTGTTCCAAAACGTGATTTCAAAGTAATTCTAGAGAAATACAAATATGACAACATCCTGTCTTTAGGTACACACTATATATACTACATAGAAATACACAAATTATCAGCAATGAGTGATTTATCCATTACATAAAATTTATAATTTTAAAATCCCGTACCTTTGTATATAAATAAATTCATTTAAAATTGTTGAAGTCGCAGTCAATTTTCATTTACTATTGCAATCTGATTTTTATATGAAATCAATTTGAATTGTTATATATATTTTTATTACTTATATTCTCTACTCAATAGTTATTTATATATACATTGAGACTGTAGATACTGAAAACTAAACCTGTAATCAGTAGATCATCTATTAATTGCAAATGACATTTTTTTTACCCAATTTAGTCAATATTATTGATAAAACTGGAATAACTTATTATATACATCGTTTTTTACCGAAAAATACATCAAAGTAAAATAAATGTCAACAATTTTATTTAAAATGTTATAATAACGATAGAATTACTTACTTTATGATTTTCTACTCTATAATAATTATAATTTTATGGGATAAATGTATAATAATATTTATCTACTAATTAATAACGTATTTATTAAATATTATGCATCTTAGTATCCCAAGGTTGTACAAAAACAGCCTCATTCTGTGAAATCTTCTAATTTGAAATTATGTCACGTCATCAGCTTAGGTATCTTAATCCCTTTTAAGAGTTACACCCTATCTAACTTTTATCCGCATTCAAGGGATGAAACCTTATCGTCACGATGTAGAAACATATTTTTTACATCGTATTTTTGTTATATAATTTTACTTATAACGTGTACTGCAAAATAGGGGATTATTAAATTAATTAAACATATAAATTTCGGATGCATTTCAAGTATCAGATTATTTATGGAAAATTTAACTTGTTGAATCTCAAATAAATCATACAAAATGTTCAATTTATTGCAGTTGAAATTTTTGCTAATGTTTGAATCAAAAAATTCTTTTTCATAACGATTTATTTTATTACAAACTGGTCAGAAAAGATTTTATTTCTATGAAACAAGAAGAAATTTATCCAGGATTTTTTTACTACGATATATTTTATTTTTGATCTAACGTAATACTTAAAAACAAGGATGATTAAGTATTTAAATACGTTTATGAATTATCTACAAATACATGTAATTTCCGTTCAAAAATCTTATTAAGTGATATGAATTGTATAGTGTTTTCATATTAGGTCTGTAAATTGTGTGTTTTTTGTATTATTTTAATAGAACTTTGACGAACTACATATATTATCAAATATTTATATTTTGTCTTTAACGCGATTCGCATCTGTATTGATAATTATAGTTCATATATCTTGGATGTAAAGAAGAATATTTTTTATTACTATTATTGTCATGTTTGAATCACTGCTTGTTACATTATTAGTTAGGGTTTTTAAAGGGGTTTATTTTTATCATTCTAATTAAATAATTACATAAGCTTTCCGTAACATGCCTCACTTATGTTGTAAATAAAAGAGCGTGTACGTTTACGTAAGTAAATCGCTCCACTACACGCTAGCATCGCAGTGAGTGTATTAATATTTTATGCCAAAACCTTTATCTGTTATTGGATCAGCAAGGGGGCAGAGCATCGTGATATCTAAGCGATAGTTGTATTGTATTCAATACAAGGCTCTGCGTACTGGTCAGTATAAAGTCAAGTAGAATGTGAATAATTGAACCAATAAATCGAAATTCTCGTCGTAAACCGGGAAATATTGCGATCTGGAATTTATTATAGCATAAGACGTAGTCCTACTCGTAACTTCCGGCTCATATTCTATTGGTTATTAAAGCTAAGCTACTACAAAAAGCTTCACTGACACTTTGTTATGTTATATGAATTGCAGCACGTCACGTTGGTCCATGAAAAATATTTACGACAGTATTGCATACAATATTTGATACTATAAATAACCATATTGATAGAAAGTAGTTTTAATAAAAATCTTACAATTAATAATCGTTGATAAACTCGTTATAAATTAAAACGCAGGGATCTTTCTACGTTTTTAACCGTTCATTAATTTTGTTTACACTATTTCTCAACGAAATATTGTAGTAAATTCTTGGAATCAATAAATGAATATCAGTTTTTGTTACGTTAATTTATTAACGAAGTGTAAATACATTTTCACTGTAGTTGTGTAATTTCACTAAACTATAAAATAGAAATACAAATATTAGGCTACGTTGTTAGTATTTTTTGGATTACCCTGTTTAATAACGGTATAATTACCTTGATCAGATTTATATGGAACTTTTCAGCTGTAAAATTGTAAATGAAACTTTTAAAATATTATGATCCGTATATTTTAACAGTATTATATCCAATTAATAAAAACATTGTGTAACAATGTTAAACACATATATTTAGCGGCTTAATTAAACTTCATCATTCAAACTCTACAATTATTATGTGTTTCACGATAATCCTATTGATGTTTTTGTCACAACAATCACACACTCACTAAACAAATAGTATTAATTTAAAATCTAATAAAAGTGAAAAAGAAAAAAACACAATTTGTGCTGTAGTTATTTTATCAAGAAAGTAATATTAATATTTTAATCCTATAATATTTGACAAGTGATTTTTGACGACCAATATTTAATGCTTTTCGTGTGAAAATAAACAAAATTAAATTCTCAACGCTAAAAGAAATAATATAGTAAATACTCATCGTAATATATAATTTCAAATTTAATATTTATGTGTTTATTTATATGTAATATTTTACAGTTTTCTATTTTAACATTTTGCTTTTTTTGAAAATGTACTTTGCAAATATAATTTTAAAGCATGCAAAACGAACTGTTGTATACAATGGGATCAAAATCACTTAAATTAAAACGAGAATCATTTAATTCTGGAGTTTGATAACGAAATGGTATTTCAGTAATTTAGAATAGAATTATAAATGTCATTAACTCTGCACTGTTGTGACAATGTCGTCTTTTTATCGATTTTAATGACAGCGAAATATATTGTTTCAGACTCAAAGTGTCGAGTCACTCAAGTTTTAAGTCTAGGATTCATATCTCCATGGACCCGCATCTTGCTTCACATTAAGGGGTTTTCATATCATGGAAGCAGATATCGCGGTGGAAGCGGCAGGCTGTTTGTCTATACTTAGTTCATCCGTTCGCCTCACTGATAATTACTTTTGTAGTTTGTCCTAAGGCAACAATAGATTAAACTATACACTATGTATTGTGTGTTAACGTAATACCGTAAATAATACAAATATCAATAGAAGCGATTCAAACAGCTTTTGAGAGCCCCTATTCTTAGATTAAAATGAAGTAAGTTATTAACTTAACAAATGAATTATTCGAATACCTCCTTCGTTTTGAATATAAATTGTGTCGTAGCTATTGTAGACATTTCCTTTTCAGAAAATATGTTCTTATTACGCTATTTAAATTAAAATTAATGCTATCAATTGTGACTGCTCCACATAATTTATTTCATGTCAATGAAATAAATTTGATTTATCATGGAATATTTCAACGTGATCATAATAGGTGGTTTAAGGACCTTAAAAAAAAGCGAAATAATATAATTCAATATTTTTGAACAAATACCGTCTACTAATATCATTTTAAATGAAGTAAAATATATACATTTTTTCTTTCAGTGCTATTTATTATGCTTCAGTTAAGTATTAAAATATGTTATGCAATTAAAATGCAACCGATTTTCATACGTTTATTTACTACATACAACTAATTTTAAAAAATAATCACTTCTAAAAATAAACGTTTTCACATACTATAAATACTTAGTTTATAAATATGTTGCAGCTAACACACTTACTTCCAAGTAATATTGATATTTTATTTTACTATTCACTTCTTTTCTCTTTCGGATATCAAAACGTATAACTTTCCAACACCCTTCATTTAAAATTAAATACGGTTGTTTCCCGTTTTTACCGAAACGCAGTACCACAGATGAACCTCTATAACAACGCAGTCTACAAATTTTTGAGCAAAAATAATCTTTTTATTGTATAAATTATGAAGATATTTACTAAAAATAATGTCGTCTCTTATATGTTGTATATTCAGGTACACAATAGACATTATTATAAAAGGCAATACGTCCAAATATTACAAAAAAGTTTTATAAATAAAAAAGCGAGAGACTTAAAATGTAGTGTAATAATTAAACTATTGTAGTATAAGCCAGCTCATTATATATATTGGTGCTTATATTTTAACTGGCATCAAATGAATAAAATAATTGACAGAGAGCTAAATTATGCGATGCATTTTCCAACAGTTTGCAGTCACATTAACTGGCTTTGTTGCGCTGTCATTTATTTATCCGGTAGATGTAAAATACATTTACAACCAATGCTCCATTTATGAATTCGTAAATTCGATTGTTTTGTATCCAATTACAGCGGTAAGCTTGTTCGGAAAATATTCTCGATGAAAATTTACATTTCCCCAAATTTTGTGGAAATAAATAAACATAATATGTAAACGTTGATGTATTATATACGATTCTCAAAAACATACATTTGAAAATCTATTTACCCACCCACGCGTTAACCCACACCTACAGTCAAATTTCTTAATACAAAAATAGTTATTACTTGCTAAAATATATTATCAAATATTTTACGAGATTTTTATTTATTGATCGGGACGCATTAATTTACATAGATTATATGTATCGCTTATATTTTTTAACATAATTTATTAAAAACATATAACCACATAATGCTTAAGCGTACTTGTGTCTACCCATATTAAAATAATATGTTTTTTAAATCGTCACTTCAATAAAAGTGTTTTTCATTAAAGAATAGATCTATAATGGAAATACAATGCATTTTTTAAATATTACTATTTAACCATCTTTTATTTACCATATGGTATAAAAGCTTGTTAAATTGGCTTCTTTTTTAAAAATATACACCAATATTATCATTTGAAAACGGATACCATATTTCAAAGTGACTTTTAACTAAAAGAAATGAAACACAAAAGTATGAAAACTTTGGCTACGTTCTTATTAAATAGTTTATTAAATTTAATAAATTAAAATGCAATGTTCGTTTTAAGTGGAGTGTTTTATGATATTTCATTTACGCGATCTATTCGTTGTAGCGTATATGTCCTTTGATAATTCAAACTAGAATATAATTAGTATAATCCAAGACGGTATGCATAGTTTCTTAATAAATACTCTACGACAATATTACAAGATTACATGTCAAATATCTACCCCCTGAGTATCAAATTCAAGGTGTCTCATTAACATTATTAACTAAAGCGACACGTGAAATTTACCGCCATGTTATTAAATGTCACTTTTGATTTACGTCAAATATACAAGGTGATGCTATTTGAAGAATTCAATATAAAACATGTTACAGGTATATTGTTTTTTTTTAATATCGATTTCACGTCTAAGAATACTATAATATGTCCTGGTTTTTTTTTAATATAGTAAAATATATTAAATCAACAATAAAAATAACATAAAAAAAATTTCGTGTAGAGCCAACTTACAAATTTTTAAATGAAACTTCACATACATTTTTTTTTAAATTGCTCATAACAATTGTATGTAGTATATACAAGTGAAATCACCGTGGGTATAATCATTATTAGAATTCATTGTTAGAAGGCATAAAATATAATTATATTTTAATATTATAGTATTCTTAGACGTGAAATCGATATTAAAAAAAAACA
>JAGVSQ010001405.1:0-11331 GCA_022683975.1 Rhyacophila evoluta | reverse complement strand
TAATTATATTTTAATATTATACATTTAAGCAAAACTTTCGAATGATATTTCGGTTATCACAAACTTGCAAATAGTTAAACAGGAATTGTTTTCCAATTATCAATTTTACAGGTTAAAATAATTATAAGTTATTATAAGTGATAAGCCAGTACACTTTTAAATCACTCTCAATCTGAGATTAAAAATTCAAATTATGAATATAAAAGTATGAATTAACAAAATCGTCTTCAATAGTTTGAGTAAAATACAATTAGTAATTCTAAAACGTAAACTTTTCAGGTATATTTATATAATGCCGTGAATATGCTGACTCGCAAAAATAGTATTTTCTTTTTTATATATACAATAATTATGTACAAACATATATTTATAAATATGTTTAAATATATATAATTTGGGGCACCCTATATCGATTGATTTACTTGCAATAGTGTTTAACATAGTGACAACCCGTCGCACAGTTAATCAATTCAATTCAGTATTGAGAACATAATCAACTGGCCAAACATATACTGAAACTGTTTGCTCGAAAGTTCGAAGCGAAGCTTTGGTGTGTGCTACGCGATGCAAAAGATTATTCAGCGCGAATTATTATTCTACAGCCGATTTGAGTGCAATAATTTCAGTATTGAAATTAGTATTACTGTTTTGTTGCGATGAATGTTATGAGTCATAACATATGCATAACAAATTCTGTATTGTGAAATGTTTTCTACACATTTACGCAAATTATTACAGCTTTGTGTTTCCGAAATAGTGGTGTAATAAAAATAAAATATTGTGCGAAAAATAAATTCACCGTCCATGAAAAATCCACCATTTTTTATATTCTTTAAAAAATTATGGTAATAATAATAACAAAAATGTTACTAGACACATATAATAAAAACGCAAATAAATTGATTTATTGACTTTGATATTATTTGAGTTATGTATACGATATGTGAAATAGATTTTTTGATAGAAATTTTAATAGAATAATTATGTTCTATATCATTTCATTTTATATTGTCACAAATCAAGTACAAAGTAAATAATAACTGTTTACTATTAAATTAACTAGCTTTTCCTACAAAATATCAGAGTTTTTCAAAGTGTAACAAATAGCACTTTTATTGACGTTTATCAAATACTCGTATAATATACTTACATTAAGCAGGATTAGTAGAAGAATGTATTCAAAGTTCTGACGTATATTCGCCATTGAAATTGTATGTAGTACATACGAGCCGTGAGAATATTTACATAGATTCAATTTATTCCAAACAGCCTGAAAGCTGATGCTGAAAACATTTTCACTGATTCTTGATCAAATACACTGATAACGCGGAAAGCTCTAAACAAAAAGTCAGTATCAAATCGCTAGTCAGCAAATAGAAGCCAATATGCATCATTCAATGCGATCGCGCAAGCATTTCGTTTAAACTTTTCAATACGTATAATCACCGGTGCATTAGTACAGGTTGCTTGTAAATAAAACAGCAGCTTTTTGAATGAGCATTGAAAAGGTTTATTTACAAAATCAAGTTACTCCACAATACATATTTTTACTGACAATACTATACTCAGTTAATACAGTCGATTTAGTCTTCGTGGAGTATTTTAGAATTCTAAATAAAAAGAATTCAGGTCTCTTGACTAAGCGAAAAAAATATTCAAAAATCGCAATTAGTATGATACCACGTACACTCATATTGTATTTAACTAATTTGTATCTAATCACCTCCAAATATTTAGAAATACATTACTTTTAATTAAACTTGTCGCGAAATTAGTAGACACTAAAATTTGTTTATTATTAACAGAAATATAACATTTACTTTTTCTAATACTCTTTCAAGTAGTATTAAAATATATTCGGTCACTTTTTGGCTATTTTATATTCAAACAATTAATCATATAGTTACTTAATGATGGTGATAAGAAATAGTTGCTTAGTTATAAACGTAAATATAATAGTTAATTATTACTGATATCTAATAGACATAATCATTAGTATATTAATAAAATGTATGCATAAGATAATTATGTTTTCATAATATGAATTAATTTGAAAGCACGATGGTTATAGAATTAAGTGTTTTTTACGATAGACGTTTTTTTAAGACAAAAAAACTACATCAAAAATAATACATGTTAGAGATATTTTATTTTAAGTTTTAAAAAGTATTCACCAAGTGAACACTGTGAATACTCATGTAACGTATACTGCGCCAAAATCCGATGACAATGCATTCTGTAATATCATATTGTGACGAATATCGTCAGCGAGGTCGATTACTTGAGCAATGCGGCCACGGCAAATTATCTGGCTTGGCAATTACTGATCTAAATAATTCTAATCGATCTATATCTAATCCATATTAGCAAACGTTTCAAATTCGGCCAATCATTTTGTGAACACCCGATACTAGCCGTATTAAATGCATCACAAATAAAACCGCCGTACGTTGCTTTTCCATCAACGGCGTAGCAATTTTGAAAGGGAAGCATGCGGTATTATATATCTACTGCCATACATTTCACATCATCATTTTATGAATATAAAATGACTAACAATCTCGCTAGTCTTCCGTTTTTTTTTTAACTTCATTTCAATATGTTTATTACAATAATTAATATTAAAATTCCGCCTTGTTTATCATGTGCATATTTAATTACGAGAAGTTATAGATTCAAATTGGGTAGCTACAAAAATACTGTAAGCCAAGTACGGTGAATAGGTTTACAAATTATTTTCTAATTTATTTGTTATAAATTAATCATCACGTCAAGGAAACTCATACGCTCCATCTGCCAAGAAGATATAATTTAAAAAACTGTATTTATTGCTACTTCTGGCTTATAATATAATATGTGTAAATAAGAGTTTTCTTTGTTAACTTTATCAAGATAAAACAAATAATTTTATAAATTATGCGCAATAATTATTTTTATATTCAATTAAAATTAAAGTGTGGATAATTCAATTTGAAATTCAACTAAAATGATACCCAAACAATAAACTATTCTATTTTCTTAAGTATCAATAAACCAAAAATCAATATAATACAATCATATAAACATTACCCCATACATTACAAAAATGTTTAATTAGTTTTTAGTCTGTCCCACAACCATTACCACCAACTTATTTATTCAACTGCTTTTATTAAAGTAAAAAAAATGTTTTGCTAAATTGAATGAAATTTATATTTATTTTTTACAATATCTAGTTCAAAAATAAATATTCATTTTGAATTTAGTAATGAGTAAATATCAAAATAATTGTCAAAGATGAACGACGATTATGTCGTGTTAATTAAAAAGTTAAATATATTTTTTTCTCCATCTTTTTGAATATACAATACATTAAATATGTTACATAATTTGAATTGACAACTCTGTGAATTATTCTTGCATTTTCAACTTACAATAAATATTAAACTTCCATTAATTTAAAAGTTTCAACTGTACGACAGCCCTATTACTTATTTTAGATCGATCAGTGGCGGTGCGGTGGCAGGTCGGCTGTTGGGATCAAAACTAAAACTGCCAGTTGCTCTTCGGCCGTCTGCCACCTATATTATATTAACCTCGCATTCATTTTAACTGTCAAAACACTGACGCGCACTTTATCCACCACCTATTTACGCCAATCAGCTGTGTGAATTATTTAGAACCTATTTCGAAACTAACTTCTCGTCTGACAAAACGCTTTCGTGGACCAACTAATTTTGTTAAATAGGTATACTTCAACATTGTTATATATTATTTTATACTATACATATCGTAGCTCGCAACTATATCATATATTACATTTTATGTAAAGGAAACATTAAAAACCGTTTTCTATTAATAAAATTTCTTATGAATCATAACGTACAACTCAATTTTTCACTTTTATGTTATTGTGTACGTAAACATCATTATTTCGTATAAAACATAAGGATTCTTAAGCAGAAAGAGTAATAGCATATTTATAACAAACATTTTTATATGAATTCAATACCCACATACAAATCAATCGAAATGCTATATAAAAAATGTTTTTGGCGAATTTGTATCTAATTCATCCACAAATAATGCTGACGGAACATATTTACTATGTAGAGTGCGGGAAAATTGAGCTTTATATATTATAATGAATAAAGGTATTATTTGGTATAAAATAATAAATGAAATTGTTTTCTACATATTTCTAATTTATCATTAAAATTGTTGTAAATTATAATTTGACGTATATTATATGGTATGTTTAACGTTGGTTATATCCAACATATGGATCTTTTTTAATGTATTCAAAAAATCGATTGGAACTATTTTATTTCTGTATACACAAAAAATCCCTATTTCTCTCGGGAAAAATCTCGTTCCAAAATTGTGGCTGATTCCAAAACTTAAATATATGATATCTAAGTATTTCTTAAAATATTTTAAACTAGTAGTTAAAGAATAACGTTCTCAATGTGAGTATTTTTTATTAATTCATGTGTTTATTATATGTATTTAATAACAATAATCGGTAGCTGCGAACAGCCGATTACTGTTTACCCGATTGGGTTGAAATGCGGATACAATGGTCACGGATTTCAATAAACCCCGGCAGTTTTCGAGGACATTCCATACAAAAGCGACATTATTCCGTATTCATCATCGATCTGTGCTAGGTCTCACCCTCTAGCATTGCTGTGCAGACATTGCATTGTTATTCCGAGTTATGCAAACAATTATTACCATACATACCTTCGAGTGAGCGTTTAAGGGGAAGCGGGCCGCGGGCCTGGAATTAAGATCGCTGCATATCAATAATCTATGCTAATTGTAATGCTTTGTTTGTGAATATTTGAATAAATAGTTTATTCGTTAAAACAATATCATTTACTAAAATATTGTTTTCTCGGTAGCCTAAAGGTGAAGTGTGCAGAGCCGAAGATTACCACAGCTGCTGGATTTTTAAAAAATCAAAATTATTAAAAGTCAATTTTTGATGATTTTATCACATAGCTCACAATCAATTGTTGTAAAAAATCTATCAAAATAATTCCTTAGATTTTAAAGATCCATATACTTTATTTCTAAAGTGAACATTATCACGCAGTGCAGATATATATGTTTCACTTTCTAAACAAATACATATCGCAATAGTATAATAATTCTACTGCTCAGTATTGTAAAAGATTCACTTGAAACAGTAATATGCCCTGTAATATTTTAGTCCGATATAGATCATAAAAAAAAATTTAATACATTTCTTAACAAATATTTACGAGGTCGTGGATAAATTTTGTCTCCAAAGATAGATATTTTAAACAATAAATAGCTTGAATGGTGCATGCATTATATGTATAATTTGAAAAAAAACGCAAACCTGATTTCAATTTACGATTTAAAAAAATAGTTATCTCTAACAGATACATTAATCATAACTATTCATCAAAAATATATCATAAAAACTAAGTACTCATATTTAAAAAAAATATATATATAAGTTTGCAGCTTAGAGTAAAAAAATCTGATCGTGATAATTATTACACTCAATAAATGATTTTTGTTCACAATATATCTCAAATTTTAATCACATATATTATACATGTGATGTAACAGCTAAAATCGTCATGGATTTTTTTTTTGCTAGATTATTTAATTTATAATGTTGAGCTTGATAGCCGCGTAATTATTTTGCATTATTTTAAAAAATAAAACATTTTCGCCACTTAAAAGAATATTCAAAAAATTCAAAAGTTGAGAATTTTATATATTTTTTTTATTCAACATGAATTATTTCATCAAATCCATGCAAGAAAATATTTCATGTTTCTAGTTATTTATTATTAACACTTCATTAATCTTTTCGATACTCAAATAATTCATTTAATTATACACTTAACTTAAACTCATTCTAAAATACCATTTATACCGATAATTTGAAACAAAGCATCCGTATAACAATCTGCGCCAACAACCCATATCCATATGTTGATGTCTAATAATATCCTCTCACATAGCCCTTGTCAAAATTACGATACGAGTAACTCTTAAGAATTAATACCCAAACCGTTAACACTGAGGTGACCAAATATTTAAACTTTTCATCACTGGCCTTAATAATTTAATAATCCTATATTGTATTTATAACAGTATTATTTATCATAAATGAAAATTAAATTAATTTATGTTTTTATCCTACATTTCAACAATCTATATTAATATCATAATATAATTTCATAATATTGTATTTAAAGGGATAACCTTTTATTGTAATACGCTATGCTTTTCAGTGTGTCATTTATAATAAGTAACTGACAGATGATCTATACAAATTCATATCTTCTTATATATTAAGGGGAAATTATGATTTTCAAAAATAGATCAAAAGAACGAAATAAATATTGATTTTGCTCTCTATTGACATTCGTTCATTCAAAATTAGTCACATAGATTTTTTTCTGTATTATAGGTCTTACTGAAGTAAAAATAAAAATCGGACTTTCTTGCAAAGGCAGTAACTAGTAATCTATGTAGTTTTTATAATAATTTCATGTACGGATCTAATTGAAATTATCCAAAAAATTAAATATTATAAAGTTTATTGAATCAAACTTAAAAACCGTTGCTTTTTAAAAGGCACCACCTGTTTTTTAATTTTTTTACAAACAACAAAACATACCGCGGTATGCTCGCAAAGGACTGTTCCATGATTTTATCGTTGTTATTAACTTTTTACGGCAGACCACTACAACGTGGCAGAATCTTATTGGTACAGTTCAGTGTGTAAATGTGGGAAGGAAAATGAAAATATCAATCATATTGTGTAATAGTGTAATCTCTATGAAATTCAAAAATTGATCCTATTTAGACCCAAGTTTAAACTGCATCTTTCAGTTAAATTTTTGTCCCAGTATCTATATATTGCTTCATGTGTGCAGGTTTTTAATTTTTTAAATTATTGTGAACTTAAGATTTAAAAGCTAATGTAAATTAATTACTTGTTTTTTGTTAAAAAGTATCAATGTGCTTAAGCGAAATAAACATTTTATAAGGTTTTACCTGGCGTAAATAAAAAATAGGTACTGTATATATTGATAAAATACCAAAACACTTTGATTAATTTAAATCTAAACTATTAATTTAGTATGTATATGAATTTAAATATTATCATAGGCTAGTCATGAAACAAATTTTGGGAACTTAAGATAAATTATATAGAAGCTTTTTATGCATTAACAGTATAAAAACCCCTACCATTTATTCGCTGTATGTAAGACATTTAGATAGATATTTCGTTCGAAAATCGTAGAGGGTCTACGCCCATACTTCATTCGTTTCGTAGAACCACCCGATAAATATTTCAGTACCGGATTTCGCTGAACGTCTAGGAGTTTCAGACAGGCAAGAAGAAACACATAACTCAAATGACGAAGGGTGACATCACATAATGGATGTGATAGATATAATGTGCCAAGGAATTTGTGCGAATTTCTCCGTTTCTTAGATTGAAATCACGCCTCGCGAATAATTAATTACGCTATATTTAATTAAAACTATCATATTGTCGAGCTGTGAATTTGCACAATTTTAATAACTTATTATTAATTGATACCGAAATATTATACTGTCATTTTACAAAGATGGATTACTTTTTTAATACTTAACCTAATGACTTTGATCTCAAATTTCATGATGTCATAATTAAAATATGTACTATATCATATATCTGGAAACTTACAAAAATTCATATCTCCCATTTTCATCAAAATAGTTTACCACTGACGTGAAAATGTTGTAGATGAATTGAAAAATATTAGAATAAAATGTTTTTTACCATCCTGTATTTTTAAAAGTATTTGAAGATAAAAATATTTTTGTTTTACTATTAATATAGACAGTAAAATGTTTTTTGTGTATATTAGTAGTATTATTAAATCAAATCTTTCACAGCTTTTTGACGAATGACTGATGTAAGTCTATTATTTTTCAAGTTATTTATGTTATGTTAATATCGTTCACACGTATATTGCTTTAAATTTTTACATAAAAAATAATTACAAATATCGACGAGAAAAGTGTATAAAACTAGATTGAAAACGTATAAAAAAGATCGATTATAATTTAAAAACTTCTTTCAAGAAACACAACACACACTAAAATCAAGTCACTGCCTTTAAAAGTCTTCCAAAAATGGATAAATAGTTCCTGTCTTTTCTCCCTGATACGACCGTTCCAGTGACGTTCACCACCACCATTCAGGTGAGGGGACACCAATATCGCGCGCTTGTCTTACGGTTCAATGGGCTTTCTTTCAATTTAAGATAGGTTCTGCTTTCTATGTGGAGATATTTGGTAGGGTATGTAGGGAACACCTTTATTTTCTGACTTCCTTCCATCCAGTACACTCTGATGTAACGCAATATTTATCCGAACGAAAACGCGTCGGATGATACAATACTTGTGATATAAAACGTATTATTCTGAAATTGTCTATAAAATAAAATATTATCAATCTCCATAGTAATATCCAATTTATAGTATAGATTTTATAAGTGATTATCACAAGTACAGTGATCAAAATATCGCATTAAATTTTGATATAATTTTAGTAAACATAATAGTTTTTATTATTCATTGAATAAAATAACTCCATAAAATAAAATTACCATTTTAAAATCAAATGTAGTCCTATTTAATTAAAAAACAATCGCATATTTAATTTTACTTAGAGAACTTAAGCCATATAATCTAAGATTTGAGAAATACAAAAAAAAATGAAATAACTGAATAAAATGGATATTTGACAATTTTTTTTGATATTTTTTTTATATAATAATATTTAAAAGGCGATATTAACACGTAAATTATATTTTCAAACTACACGTTGTATAAATAAAATAGTATATCTATATTTGAATCGTTTGTTTTTAGTTTCTTAATTCTTTTGTAATATTAAAAAAAACATTAATTTTCCTGCAAAAAATAACAATAATGCGAAATGATTAAAAACTTTACTCATGTAATATTCTAATCTCTATGAAATATTATTTTGGCTATTTCAAATAACTATAAAAAATATTTTAGCTTGAAAATTTTTAGCGTTCGCTTGGCACGTGCGTGGTTTTTATTTCAGTAAGGCTTTGACTAAGTTAAATTTGAGTGAAGGCCGATCACTAATATTCAACTAAAACTTTTCATAAAAAAAAATTGTAGTTTCTATGAGTGATACAAATATCACATATTATGTATACCATAACAGATGTTATTTAATATTATATTATCAACTCATGACTCTCATATGACTGCTTTTACACTTTGTTAATGCGTTAAAACATACACCAATACTTTTTTGTAGGTGAGTTAATAGTTATTCTGAAAATAATCATTAAAAATCGTAATAAGAGTGTTTTTTTTTCCACTGGGGAAATCTTATAAATTTATGTTAAGAGTGATTTGGTGCTTTATTAAGACTTATTTAATGAATTTATACCGGCTTCGTGTTTACTATCTTTGCTAAAAAATGTCCCTTTGTTCCGATAAGACAATGGCTAAACTTCACTTGTGTTTCAAATTAAACTAGAATCTACCACAATATTGATGGAGGAAAAGTAAATATCAGCACAAAGCTTAAACGTATATGGTTTAGTAGATATTACAGTGCCTGACAACAACTATATTTATGTCGTGACATAGCCGAATCATCCTTGAGTATTCCCGTAACAAAATGGTTTCTCAGAAAATGATGTGTTGTTTTGGTTGTATCCATCCCTTTCTGTAGTCATTAGGGTGTCTTGTAAGGGATGAGATAGCGTGACCGGCGAATGTTTATTTCAACCAAAGCCAAAACGTCGCCGTATTGCCTTCAATTTACGGAGGGGTATCATCTTAAAATATCCGAAGACAGGTTCAGTAGGTTTTTCTAAACTCGAAGCGGTATTGAATAAATTTCCTCCCCCGAATCAATAGTCGATTACATTCCGATCAGGTATTCTCTTGTACGAAAATGAGCTTTATTTTATGATTGTAATCAGCGTACTACAGTTAAATTAGTTAATACAAGAATGACATAAATACTATACAAAATGCGTTTCAAATTAAATGTGGAGAAATAGAACATTAAAAGGTTTTGGATTGATAAAATAATATACCATATTGAATGAATTCTAAGGCTCTTTCATTAAATCTGGATAAATATTAAAATACAACCACCTTAAACTACTTTATTCATTCTGATTTTGTTGATATAACAAAAAAATATGTCCTCAATTTTCGATTTGGAAAATTAATATTCCAGAAGTTTTTTGATAGCTTAAGAATATATTTATAAATTTTTTATAACTTTTTTGGGTATCCAAATTTTCTTGCACACACAAAATCATATATACACTATTCATATAACTATAATACAAAATCAGCTTTGCAGCCTTTGCAAAATATATTTCAAATTAATAAATATGACAAATATACTCGTTTGTTATTTTTCAAAACTTGAAAACATTAAAAATGGACTGTCGAATCAACAGTGTCTGCAAAAAGATCATTCGATTAAAATATAATAATTATTATCAGTCCAGTTTTGGGTGAATCATGTGATTTAATTTATTTGAAATTGAAACAATCCAGTCATGCTATCTCACGTCCCTGTCGGTCGTTACCTTCCCACTAAGCCCAGGAATGGTACCAACGATGCTTGCATAACATTTAAGCAAATGCACGATGCATTGTATCCTGGGCATAGTAGCAAGAAGGCAGGATGTCCAGTTGTGACGTAATTTGCGTTTTGATATGCATTTAACGGCGCTCGAGAGATGATAAATGGCTAAATACGTTTAAATGCCGAGCCATTGTTCTCGTCCTAAGCAATCCGTGCTTTACATTTCTTGTCGGCGTCACTGCAAGAAATTAAACTTGCACCTTCACGTAGAAAATGTGACGTTTATACCAATTATATTAATAAGTCTTCATAACAAACTGACAGCTTACATATTTGTGAGAACATATCACATCAATTGTATCAGAAATTAAGCGTTAATAACACAAACTAAAACGCATTGAAGAAATATATTTTCTGGTTTATAACTAAAAGATAAATACATAGTTATTATCACCTCAAAATTAAAGGAAATAAATTTCAATCGATATTTTATAATTGGATGATCGTGTACCATTTCTCGTTGCTTAATGACACCAACTAAAAAGATAAAGAAAACTAATTTGTGTATGTATGTATAGTAAATTTACTGTATTTACGTTGATTTTGATGAAATTAAACAAATTACGACGTATCACATTTACAAGTATAGTAATACATATGGAAGTTAACCAGTTTTAAATAATTTAGAATTTAAAATCAATTTCCAT